>SDVV010028337.1:0-11973 GCA_016164225.1 Gammarus roeselii | reverse complement strand
AGCAGGTGTGTACTCTTGGTCTCCCTCACACCAATAGCAGGTGTGTACTCTAGGTCTCCCTCACACCAATAGCAGGTGTGTACTTTAGGTCTCCCTCATACCAATAGCAGGTGTGTACTCTAGGTCTCCCTCACACCAATAGCAGGTGTGTACTCTAGGTCTCCCTCACACCAATAGCAAGTGTATACTCTAGGTCTCCCTCACACCAATAGCAGGTGTGTACTCTAAGTCTCCCTCACACCAATAGCAGGTGTGTACTCTAGGTCTCCCTCACACCAATAGCAGGTGTGTACTCTTGGTCTCCCTCACACCAATAGCAGGTGTGTACTCTTGGTCTCCCTCACACCAATAGCAGGTGTGTACTCTTGGTCTCCCTCACACCAATAGCAGGTGTGTACTCTTGGTCTCCCTCACACCAATAGCAGGTGTGTGCTCTAGGTCTCCCTCACACCAATAGCAGGTGTGTACTCTTGGTCTCCCTCGCACCAATAGCAGATGTGTACTCTAGGTCTCCCTCACACCAATAGCAGGTGTGTACTTTAGGTCTCCCTCACACCAATAGCAGGTGTGTACTCTTGGTCTCCCTCACACCAATAGCAGGTGTGTACTCTAGGTCTCCCTCACATCAATAGCAGGTGTGTACTCTTGGTCTCCCTCACACCAATAGCAGGCGTGTACTCTAGGTCTCCCTCACACCAATAGCAGGTGTGTACTCTAGGTCTCCTTCACACCAATAGCAGGTGTGTACTCTAGGTCTCCCTCACACCAATAGCAGGTGTGTACTCTAGTTCTCCCGCACGCCTCAATTTAAAGCACGCAATTCATCCTCGCTGCAGCTACTATCAGCAACCTAAACAAGGTAAAAAGGAAAACCAAAAAAGACAAATCTGCAAAAGTGGCGACCAGTAATATGGGATAAAATAACATCCAGCAACCTAAAGCTAAAGATCCTGTGGAATTCATTATATTATTGATTCATTTTTTGTAACTCATAGATTGGCAATATAAACCGTAGATGTCAATCGTTCAAGCCCTTTTTAGACATGGTATTTAATAAAATTCATTAGTCTTGATTTGATTTGATCCTCATTACAACCAGAGCCTCAACGCGAGTCATAATAGGCTCCCCGTAGGGCTCGATGATCATGGATTCCAGTAGGCTCACACGCCTCCCTGTGCGAGAAAAAAAAACTATTTTAAAGTTAGAAAAATGTGAACATTTTAGCAATGTAAGACGCATGTTGGGGCGCACAAGGAAAAAGCTTAGACGAAAGGGACCTCCGTTTCCAATCATTTGGAACTTCAAGAGTAATATGTACGCACGCCAGTGCGTACAGCTGACATCGTCGAGACAGGTATAAGATTGACGGCTACACGGAAAAAGTCAGCTCCGACAGCTACGCAACACGACCTAGACTGCCATGCGGTCCAGGTATACCACAGAGCACTTCATTTATTCAGGTAAGATTCAAATGAAACGAATCCTCGCCTCCAATCATTTAGATCTTCAAGAGTAATATGCACGCACGCTGGTGCGCACAGGTATCATTGTTGGGACTGGTGCAAGGTTTACGGTTACACGGACAAAGTCAGCTCTGACAGCAACGCAGCACAATGTTTACAGCTACTCGGTCTAGTTAAGTAGAGGTACAATTTAGTTATTCAGGTATGATAAGGACTCTGAAAAACCAATCCCCGCCTCCAACCACTCAGAACTCCAAGAGTATTATGCACGCGCGCCAGTGCGCGCAGACAGTATCGTTGAAATTGGTACAAAGCTTCACGGATCAGATCAACTCCAACCACAACGCGTCACAAGGTTTATAGTTACGCAGTCCAGGTCAACCCCAGAAACTTCATATGATCCGTGCAAGCGCGAGCGAGCACAGACTGAAGAAAAAAAAACATTCACAAAATCACTAACAGAAATTCCCGCACAAATTCACTCGCATTATATATTATACATGACAAAATTGATGATCGTGAAGAGAGCCCGACGAATCCCGGAGGGTAACCCAAGTCCCCCCGGGTCTTCCCGAGCTCCCCGGGTCCCCCGAGACTCTCGTTCCAGCTCATCTCGACTTGTCTCGAATCATTTCGGCCAGTCTCGGCTCGTCGCGACCAACTCGACTCGCCTCGACATGTTTCGACTGATCTCGACGCACCTCGACCAGCCTCGACGCGGCTCTCCCCCTCGGCGCT
This sequence comes from Gammarus roeselii, assembly GCA_016164225.1. Classification (NCBI taxonomy): domain Eukaryota; kingdom Metazoa; phylum Arthropoda; class Malacostraca; order Amphipoda; family Gammaridae; genus Gammarus; species Gammarus roeselii. The sequence continues at coordinate 9,771 of SDVV010028337.1, read as the reverse complement.
AGTGATCATGTGGACTGTAATAACAAAAATGTTCACTCAAGCATTTTATGGGGGGGTAGTGGGGTCGCAGAGCTGTCTCGGGTCCCAAAAGAGTCCGAAGAATCCTGGAGGGTAACCCAGATCCCCCGGGTTCACCGAGCTCCACGGGTCCCCGCGTCTCAGCTCATTTCGGCTTGTCTCGAATCATTTCGGCCAATTTCGGCTCACTGCGACCAACTCGACTTGCCTCAACATGTTTTGTCTGATAGAGACGCACCTCGACCAGCCACGACGCGGCAATGCTGTGGACTGAAATAACTAATTTCTCTGCTCAAGCACTCCACATTTATACGTTCCTCTGTGCATGGGTTGTACAGCGTTGGGAGGGGGGAGCAGAGGTTCCAAGACTCAGATAGGCCTCAAGCGGGTCCCAAAGTTTCTCAAGGGGTCCCAAAGGGTTTCAGGTGTGTCCTGAAGGGCCCCGGAAAGGTCCAAGTGGGTCCTCCAAATCCTCTTGGTCTTCCAAGTCCCCCGAGTTCCCGAAACCTCCGGGTCCCTCGAGTCCCACCAGTACCCCCCATTACCGGGTCACCTAGTCTCAACCAGCCTCGGTTCGTCTCGACCCGTCTCCTCGCCAGTCGACTCGTCTCCACTCGCCTCAACCTGCCTCGACTCGCCTCGTCCCATCCACTCACAGTTCCATTCAAGACTTTCGCTCTCTAAGATCAACATCAACATTATTTCACCATTTAGCCATCAAAACGCCAAGCTGTGCTCAGACAAAACGCCAAGCTGTGCTCAGACATCCTCCCACCGTTAAATAAACTAGACTAACTAACACACCACATAGTCCACATAAGGTCCCTGGGGGCGTATAACGATACATAATTATATAACTAATCAAAAATTGATCACCACGAAAAAAGGGCACAAATAAATAATCAAGTCCATGAAATAATAAATACTAAAATACTAAAATAAAGTGTTAATGATCTATAAAATGAATAGTCATCCATCCACCTCAATAATTCATTAGTTACGTGTTGTTAATTGGGAGATATTTCCATATAGAACCTATCACAATAACAAGTACACCTGTCAGAACAAACACAATCAAAACTTTCTCGAATCATTTCAGCCGTTTGCTCGACTTGTTATAACGTCGGATTTCATGCATGATTTACAGACATGAAGGTCATAAAAGTAATGGGAAGGAGGTGATGGATTGCCGTGTGCTCATCGGCCCACATTCCTACAGTCACTAACTTCTTCCTCAAAGGTTGCGTAACCTTTCGGCCGTCACAAGGTAGAATTCACAAGAGTGCAAATGGAGCATTAACAGTCAATAGAGGGGCAGCCACTGCCAAGACCACAGCGGGGGCGTACGACGTGCAAGCTGTTATCAGTCAATAGAGGGGCAGCCACTGCCAAGACCACAGCGGGGGCGTACGACGTGCAAGCTGTTATCAGTCAATAGAGGGGCAGCCACTGCCATGACCACAGCGGGGGCGTATGACGTGCAAGCTGTTATCAGTCAATAGAGGGGCAGCCACTGCCATGACCACAGCGGGGGCGTACGAAGTGCAAGCTGTTATCAGTCAATAGAGGGGCAGCCACTGCCATGACCACAGCGGGGGCGTATGACGTGCAAACTGTTATCAGTGAATAGAGGGGCAGCCACTGCCATGACCACAGCGGGGCGTACGACGTGCAAGCTGTTATCAGTCAATAGAGGGGCAGCCACTGCCAAGACCACAGCGGGGGCGTACGACGTGCAAGCTGTTATCAGTCAATAGAGGGGCAGCCACTGCCATGACCACAGCGGGGGCGTACGATGTGCAAGCTAGTTACACTGCAACTAGGCCTACAACTACTGCAACTACTACTATTACTACTCACGTTTGCATACGCCCCGTGCTAAACAGCAACCGACTCTCGTTTTTGTGTACTTTAATTGTGAGAACTCTATTAAGAGTAAATTATCTGAAAATTAATCGTCCGCTAAATAAGTGTGAGAGCTGTAATAATTGCTGTAAATAAGTGTTAGTAAGTGTAAATAAGTGCGTGACGATCGCCCCGGACGATATCTGAGAATGCCTCCTACTCTGGCGGACTGCTCGGTCTGCTTCGCCAGGATGAGCAGGAGCGTCTTCAGGGACCTCGCGGGAGATCTCGTCTACCGGTTCTGCGAGCTGGATAGCAGGCCAGGGCCTGCGGCGGAGGGACGACGACGAAGAGAACGGGATCCTTGCGGGGAAGGTCTTTGTCCTCGAGGAGCAGCTGCACGCTGTCGCCAGTGAGTGTGTGGAGATGAGAGAGGATGTCGGCAGGACTTATGAGTCCGTAGCGGGAGTGAGAGACGAGGTACGTAAGGTCCAAGAGGACCTTGTTAGTAAGCGTGATCTAGAGATTTTTGCTGCAGACCTCAGTAGAAACTTACATTCTGATATGGAGAAGGCTAGTAAGAGCCTGGCGGATCAGACGAGGAAACTAGTAAAGTTAACGAGTTGGTGGTCCATGTTTTACAGCTGGATGGCGAGGCATCCCGGGAGAGGATTGACCGAAGGGACCCAGTTCGATCGCGGGGGAGTCTTGGTGGCTTTGCTCTGACTTCCTACCATGACGTTCGGTGTAAGAGTCTGCGACAGCAGCACGCATCCACACCTGAACCCATATCAGGGCAGCCGGTGCTTAATGTGAGCTCGCAACTCGCTTCCACCCCTAAACCCGAACCCGGGGTACCTACTTTCCACCAGGCCAAGAGGTCTTCGGCTACCCGGAAACTGAAAACTGGGACTAAGCCGATACCTCGGACCAAGACATCCACGGACCGAAACCGCACCCAACCTCGACGGGGCGGCGTAGATTCGAATGGATTTCAGCAGGTCTAGAACCGGTTTGCCTTCGTGAACCGGCCCGCGTTTGTGATGCTAACGCGGAATTTTTTTTGAGAGGTTCACGGACCTGGACGGCGAAATTGAAACACTTGTCCTGGGTGACTCTATCGTCCGACACCAGGCGGTTGAATTTGCTCATAAGTGTAAGGCAATGAGGCGGGTTTCCTGCAAACCCGGTAGTTTCCAGCCGGGAGACACTCATCATCTGCCATGTAAGCAGCAATGATCTTAGAAGGACAAGGTCGGAAGACCTGCTAGCCAAGTAAAGGCAGCTGATTTCTAATCTCAAGGCAAAAATTGATCGAGTGGCCATCACATCCATCTTACCGCAAATGAATGATGATGACGAGCTGTATAGTAAGTTAACCAATACAAATCGAGCCCTCGAAACCATTTGGAAGTCCGTTGGAGTATCGTTCATCAACTTGTTTGATGACTTTCGGGAGAGGCCCAAAAATTAAGGATCCTGCGTGCTTTAAACGGTCCAGTTTGGGCCGCAGGGACCCTACCTAGAAAGTCCCGTGCCCGCAGCAGATTCCCGGACGGGAGCGATGACCGTCGATCAGTCGCTCCAACAGGAAGAAGCTTCGGACACGGTAGATGCATTACATGGCTTGCAAGAAGGCAATTCTAGGTATGGTCAAGATCCTGGTCCACAGCCGCCAGGTTGAGACCCCCCCCCCCCATGATGAAGATGTCGAAGACAGAGACATACACCGTCTAAAGGTCTTCCTCTGTAACGCGCAGTCATATGCCCCTAAGTTCGACGAACTGAGGAGACTGGTGACCCTGTACTCGTTTGATGTCATTGGCATAAACGAAACATGTCTCGATCTCCAGAGTAGAAAGCTGGCAGCAGAGATAATGCTACCAGGCTACAAAATGTTCAGCGTGGACAAACCCACCCCTTGTAAACGAGGGGACGGGTGCGTGCTGTACATAAAGGAGATACTGCATCCATTTCTTGGAGCAACGCTGGCCACAGTTTCTTGCGAAATACTCAACGCAGAAATCAAAGTGGTTATGCGACAGTGAAGCTGGCATTGGTGCACCGCAACAGCCACACCTTGCGGAACAAGATGCCCAGCTCTATGAGAAGCTGGAAGAAATAGTCTCTAATAATCACGGGACTGTCATCTTCGGCGACTTCAATCTCTCTTATATTGACTGGGTGAGCCTAACTTCACAGGCCCCTGGCAATAAACTAACGGAGTTTATCGTCGTAAACGGCATGATTCAGTATGTTCGTGAATCAACCCGGGGGATCAACATACTGGACCTAGTCATGTCAACTGAGGAGCGCTTGGTCGGCAACATCCTAGTTGGCAATAAACTGGAAGGTGCTGACAACAGCGCGGTAGAATTCACCATCAAAGTGCCCCGTCCAGCCCCCCAGGGAGCTATACGCCGCCCCAATTTTGCGCAAGCAGACTTCCCGGGAAAGAGAAAACAACTAAGTGCGCTTAACTTAATCGAACAACTCGAAGAAGGTACGGTGTATGCTTGCTGCCGTATCTTCAATGAGAGAGTTCGCGAGGCAAGCGACCGATGTATACCCTTGAAACCAATTGATCTCACTCATAGGATCAGGCCCCCTTGGTGGAACGTCGAAGTAGCAAGAGCCTTGAATCGTCGCGATCAACTAAAAGCGCAACGACTGAGAGATAACACCGAAGAGGCGGCAGAACTGCACCGCCTGGCGTGTAGGAAAGCCACTAGACTATTCCGATCCTCTAAGCGCATAAAAGATAAAAATATTGCGGATAACACCAAAGAGAACCCCAAGGATTTCTATCGCTACGTCAACGAGCGTAGAATTGCTAGGGACTCAGTTGGTCCGCTAATGGATGAAGATGGTGTCCTCAGAACGTCACCTGAGGACATAGGCAGTGTCCTGAATAGCTTCTTCTGTTCAGTGTTCACAGTTGAGGGCCCCGGCTACCAACAAGATACTGTTTACGTTTGGGAAGTCAGCCACAACGACATTGGGTTCAGAAGAGAAGAAGTTGCCAAACAATTTGAGGAACTGGACATTTACAAATCGATCGGTCCCGATGGACACCACCCAAGAGTTTTCAAGAAAACACGAGAACAATTGGCGGATTCCCTAACCCACATCTTCAACTTATCGATGACGAGTGGCGAGGTGCCCGATTATTGGAGAGGTGCCAATGGCACGGCAATCTTCAAAAAAGGTGACCGACAATTGCCCAGCAACTATCGACCGATCAGATGACGTCAATTTTGTGCAAAACCATCTAGCGATTGATACGAAATCATCTCGTCGATCATCTGGAAGACAACGAACTCATTCATGAGACTCAGCACGGCTTCCGCCGTAAAAGAAGCTGTCTGACGAATCTGCTGAACTTTTGCAATGAGGTGATCAACGTGTACGACCGCCGTAAGGCAGTGGATGTAATCTACCTCGACTTTCAAAAAGCCTTCGAGAAGGTGCCGCACAGGAGACTGTTACACAAAGTCTCTGAGCTCGGCATTGGTGGCAACGTACCTCGCTGGCTGCGCGCCTGGCTAACAAGAAGCAAACAAAGAGTCAGCATCGGCCAGGCTTTGTCCGAATGGGCCCCTGTTACCTCTGGGGTGCCCCAAAGCAGTGTCCTGGGTCCTATCCTCTTCCTCATCTATGTAAACGACGTGTGGATGAGGGGCTTCTGTCCAAGGTATCGAAATTTGCTGAAGACACAAAGCTCTGCCATGAAGCATGGAGAAAAAGAAACTGAGTTGAGATTCAACAGGATCTCGAAAAACTCGTCCAATGGTCGGAAGCGTGACAGATGCCCTTCAATATTGTAAAATGTACAGTAATGCACATGGGACGTCGCAATTCCAACTTCAACCACACGATGGCAGGTAGCGATCTTGCAACTGTTGACCAGCAGTTACAAGATAGCTAATCGTAACCTTGGTTACATCTCCCGTAACTTCCTCAGCAAAACAAAGGACATTGTATTGCCGTTGTACATGTCCCTCGTCCGTCCCCACCTCGGGCATGCCATCCAATTTTGGTCTCCACACATGAGGGGGGACACAGCCAAACTGGAACGAATCCAGCATCGTGCAAATAAGCTCATCCCGCAGCTACGCCATAACAAATACGAGGATAGGCTTAAAGAGCTTTGCCTCATCACCCTTGGGCAACGAAGCTGAGGGGCCAGCTCATTGAAACCTTCAAATACCTGAAGAGGTATCGAAACCACACCATGAGGAGAGCTTGCTCAACTCTACGGTGCCTCGTAGATTAGACAGATATCATCCATTGTTGGGCAATAAGTGTCCTCCTTCGGAGAGACGGTGCCGACGCAATGGTATTTATTCTTTTTTTTCTGCCCTCCCTGTCAGGGGAGAGAAGAAAGGAGAGAAATGGGGATATAAATAAAAAAATCCACCTGTTGAATCAGTGAGTACGTTCCAATGGAAGGACACTGTCGACACGATGCTACAGTTTATTCTCTCTCTCTTCTTCCCTTCGTAGTACCAGCGCCGGTTACATCTCTTAGAGATGTCCCTCTGGCATCTCACTTGAAATATATAAAGTCCCTCAGGCACCTCAGTTGAAATATATATATAGATCTTAGAGATGTCCTCCTGGCATCTCATCTTCTTCTTCCCAAATTGTAATACCAGTGCCGGTTACATCTCTTGGAGATGTCCCTCTGGCATCTTGCTTGAAATATATAAAGCCCCTCAGGCTTTATATATTTCAAGCAAGATCTAGATCTATATAAATATATATAGATCTTGAAGATGTCCTTCTGGCATCTCATCTTAAAATGATAAAATAGTGCACTTAATGCACCTGCCCCTCCGGCATCTCACATTTAAATTGACCCATCTGTACATTCTGAATGAACTAACCGTCTTCTTTCACTCCTGTAGTACAGATCCGGGAGTGACCCTGTTGCAGCATGGCGCAGAGAGACGCTCACCTACTAATCCATTCCTTACAGATGTCCAAGCTAAATTCTCGTGCTGCCTTCGCTTGGCAACACGCACCGGTTACCTGTGAAATGATATTTTTTAGATGTCCCTCTGGCATATCACCTGAAATATGAAATATTCTTGGAGATTTCCCTCTGGCATCTCACCTGAAGCAGTGCAAACTAATCCCTGGATATGCCCCTCAGACATCTCACCTTGAAATTTGTTCCCTTGTACAATGTGGATAACTAACCGTCTTCTCTTCTGTAGCACAGATTCGGATGGGACCTGGTGCAGCAACGTCAGGCATACGTGTTCAGAGACTTACTCTACTGAACACTAGAGACAACCACTCTCAGGAAACTGGGCGTCGTGCTCTCTTACATTTGCACTGATCAAAATTTCACGACATTTTGAAAATTCCGACCTGGACTCTAGATCAGCCAAGAACCGGCCTATCGACAGCCTTCAAGGAACCGCTTGCGTACAGAAGACTTAATCTTCTTAGCACATGGGGGAGGACCACTACCCGGGCAATTGGGTGTGCTGCTCTCCTAAATGTGCACATACTTGTCGAAATTTGAATACCCATATGCTCCTTTGGAAGTAGACTCAATACCTAGTTGGAGTCCATCTAACCCAACCTCTAGGGCAAGCCGACAGGCATGCGCTCGAGGAAAAGTGTGAGTCCGCTAAGCGTATGGGCGTGGCCGTCTCTGCTCGACTGTCTGAGATGCGACCGCCTGAAACCTATTTTTTTCTTTTCGCTTCTTGATCGTCCCGTTCCTGAACAAGTAAACCTGACCTTCGACCTTTTCTTCTCCGGGGCTGAAATGTCCCGGGTAGTAGTGGGGTAGTTGTAGTAGGTAGTGGTGCCAGTAGTGGTGGTCCTCCTCCTTTCTGTCCTTGCAACCTCCCTTTTTCGGTATGTGTGAGTGAATTTCTAAAGCCTTGTTGACTGTCCCCCACTCTTTTTTCACTTCTTTCAAAAGAAACACTCGACATGAGCACTCGTGCTCATTTGTTTACCCTACTCTAATCTAATCAAATCTAATCTACTACTACTACTACTGCTGTACGTTGCATTACAGTCACGTAGTTGGCAGGATAACGTTTTTCGAAGCAAATGCAAGAAGGGAGAAAAAGTATGGAAATATCAATATTCTGTTGAGTTACGAATATTTCAGATAAACATGATACTAAAAAATCTTTTTCGTGCCAACACTTTGTAGGAGAGAAGCAGTAATTCTAAGGTGAATGTATCTTGAATACTGGAAAAAGTACAGAGTTTGTGAGAGAAATGCTTAGAAATAGGTCTTACCTACTACAGGTATACGTTCTAAGTTTTTTCGCCAGAACAGCCCGATACTTCGTTAGCCGGTGAAGGGATCCAGTAGAAAAATGATGGAAGTTCTCACAATTTGTTGCAAAAAATATGATTTATTTTATACGCTCAAATTGAATTTAAAAAAATTGATTGGGCCCAACATTGACTCGGAGCTGTTGGGATTTTCTTTATTATTCAAGTGAGGAACGAACACAAATAACCGCAGTGACTAAAATTATTACGAAATCATCCATGACCAAACCAGGTTTTATCTCTATTTCCAATAGACAAAGAACTTTCAAAACCCGGTCGAGTAAATTTAATCAAGGTCTGTTCCATCATGCCATGTATCATCAATCAGGATTCAGGCACCCACGCAGCAGTGGTAAGCAATTGAAAGATGTAGGGCCCTGCTTCTGACTTTAATCTCAGGCCTCTCTTCTGGTCCGCCATACTTGTTACCTCTCTTCTGATCCGCCATACTTGTTACCGCTAAACATCTACATTTTGATACGTGTGCGAGTGCACGAGAGGAGTGTAAGGTGAGTCATGCCACTACCCCCCTTCCTTCTGAGAGATTCGGCCTTGCGTCTATATTTGTGTCGGTGTCGATATAACCCCTTTTTTCCCCATAAAAAAAATATAGGAGCTCAAAGGGTCCATTAAAAACTGTGTTGCTTTTACTATGGCGGATTTGAATTGATGTTCAGATTTCTCTCAATTCAAGATGCCATTAACATTTTACTCTCATCATAGAGAGTTTTATATAAATATTTAAAACTCGGTCAGCTAAGGAAATTTATTCTCCGGGACGGTTTATATCTTTGCGAATGCTTTAGGGAAAAACATGGATTACAGTTAATATCGTTTCAAGTTCTAGAAGATTCAGATAAAATCGTATCATATACCAACAGTTCAATGCAGTATTTATGGATTCAAGTTTACTTAAGCTAGTATAAATTTAACATGCTAATCGAGACACTGAAATTATGTTGGATAACTTTTTGATTACAGCAAATGTTTGCCCGACAATCTCGGCTGCATAGGGTAGATTAGATTAGGACGCTCATCTCCACCAAAGCCCTGACGCGAGCCCTAGTGAGCCCTGACGTGAGCCCTAGTGAGCCCTGACGCGAGCCCTAGTAAGCCCTGACGTGAGCCCTAGTAAGCCCTGACGTAAGCCCAAGTAAGATCCTCCGTTGAGTGCAATTCTCAGTGGGAGAATCCAATGTTGCCGGACACCACAGCGCGACAACCCTTATTGGGTGCGTGTCCCAATGTTGCCGGACACCACAGCGCGACCACCCTTATTGGGTGCGTGTCCCAATGTTGCCTGATACCACAGCGCGACAACCCTTATTAGGTGCGTGTCCCAATGTTGCCGGACACCACAGAGCGACAACCCTTATTAGGTGCGTGTCCCAATGTTGCCGGACACCACAGCGCGACAACCCTTATTGGGTGCGTGTCCCAATGTTGCCTGATACCACAGCGCGACAACCCTTATTGGGTGCGTGTCCCAATGTTGCCTGACACCACAGCGCGACAACCCTTATTGGGTGCGTATCCCAATGTTGCCGGACACGACAGCGCGACAACCCTTATTGGGTGCGTGTCCCAATGTTGCCG
>SDVV010028336.1:0-11973 GCA_016164225.1 Gammarus roeselii | reverse complement strand
TCACTTGACTATGTGTACCGTAGATATTAGCTGGGGATGGCTCACTTGGCTATGTGTACCGTAGATATTAGCTGGGGATGGCTCACTTGACTATGTGTACCGTAGATATTAGCTAGGGATGGCTCACTTGGCTATGTGTACCGTAGATATTAGCTGGGGATGGCTCACTTGACTATGTGTACCGTAGATATTAGCTGGGGATGGCTCACTTGGCTATGTGTACCGTAGATATTAGCTGGGGATGGCTCACTTGACTATGTGTGCCGTAGATATTAGCTAGGGATGGCTCACTTGGCTATGTGTACAATAGCGATAACACTCATTAAGAGGTGCAGTCTCTGCGACCAAACAAAATACAAACCCCTACGCACAAGATCTCTAAGCGGTTGGATGACATCATAAAACCATACCTCCTGGCAAAATATTTAGTAAATTATATGGTTGAGTTTGTGGACCTACTGAATACCATCAAGCCAGATGAATTGATAAGTTGTCAGAGTTTTTCCACAAATTTACCAGAGGAATCAACTGTATAACTAATTGTGAAAAATGTCTACTCTCATCCTGATATTTTACCGCCAAATGTTGCGCAAGTTATATTACTGAAGCAGTCCCCATGTACTCCCAAGTGAATGGCGCTGTCTTGTAATTATGTCTGGGACACAGTTTTGCCATCTTTATATGGCTGATCTCGGAAACAATGTTCTCGGGAATCTATATCCACGCATGTACAGCTGGTGCGTGGCTACATCTACGTCGTGGATACAAGTACAAGAAGAAATACAAGTGCAATCAGTTTTTTAGCTCACATGAAATTAATACAAACAACAACGATGCTTTCATTCATGCTCGAATGAAACTGGAGACGGAAATTACTCAATAAACGTGTACTGAAAGCCAACAGATGTGGGGCAGCGCCTACATAGTGTCCGTTGCGGTTTAGATGAATACGAAGATATCGTCGTGCGCTCATATATTCCAAGGGAGTACAAAGTCTGCTCATCGCTGAACGTTTCCAACTCAAAACTGAGAAAGGGAAGTAATTCCTAGTTATTTCTACTCTCATGCCATGGTGGACAATGAGAAGAACAAATGTCTGAGTGTACCAGCACCACATGGGAATGTTGGGCATCTTTTCTGAATGTGAACCACCAAGCACCAACACCAACTAGTGGAATCAAATGAGTCCCACCGATCGAATCCACCAAAAATATTTGAAAAGAATCAACAACCCTTAAGGTCGGGGGTAAACTGCAAAGAACCAATGTAATCAGCAACTTTAATATAACCAGTGGCACGCAGGAGCTGAAAATGACGCGCAAGAGCCGACACTGGCCCACAGGACTTGAAATGATCTCACAGAGTTTGAACCTGATGCACAGGAGCTGACACTGGCTCGTATCGACAACAACTGCGCACCGGAGCCGACAGTGACGGGCAGGAACTGACACTGGCGTGCTAGAGCTAACACCGGTGCACAGTTGTTGCCGGCAAGGGCGCGCAAGACCCGACACTGGCATGCAGAATAGAGCATTTGTTCGTAGGAGGTAATTCTGGCGCGCAAGAGTCGGTAATGGCGTGCGGGAGCCGACAGTGGCGCGCGGGGGCCGACACACGCGCAGGAGCTGGCACTAGGGCGTCGGAGCCGACACTAGCGTGCAAGCCAACAATGGGTAGTAGGTGCGTGGTAAGCAGAAGACAACCCTGGCACTCAGGAGCCGAGAATGGCGCATAAGCTGCTGCTGACGCGTAAGAGGTGATACTAATGCGCAGGACCAAAACCGATCCGGAGGAGCTAAAACTGATGCGAAGAAATCGAAATGGGCGCGCAAGAGCTTAAATTTTGGCATATGAGCAGATTCTAGCGAGAATTGGCCGAGACCGACTCGCAGAAGTTGAAACAAACACTCAGATTCTGGAACTGACTCGTGTGAGCTGAAACAGACACACTGGAGTCGACACTGGCGCCTAGGAGCTGACACTGTCGCGCAGGAGCTGGCACTGGTGCTCAGGAGCAGACACTAGCGAGCAGGAGTTACTACTGGCGCGCAAGACCCGACCGTGTATCAGGAGCCTACAGTGGCATGCAGGAGCCGACAGTGGCGAGCAGGAGCCGAAAATGTCACGCAGGAGCCGTTACTGATACGCAGGTACTGACACTGGTATTCAGGAGCTGAGGCTGGTGCACAAGAGCCGGAAATGGCGCCCAAACCGACAGTGGCACGCAGGAGCCAACAGTGGCGTGCAGGAGACAACAGTAGCACTCAAGATCCGATACCGGCGCACAGCAGCCGACACTGACATGCAGTAGCCGAAATCGGTGCGCAGCAGCCGACATTGACACGCAGCAGCCACCACTGGCTTGCAGCAGCCGACACTGGGGCGCAGCAGCCGACCTTGACACGCAACAGCCATCACTGGAGCGCAGCAGCCGACATTGACACGCAGCAGCTATCACTGGCACGCAGCAGCTGACACTGGCGCAGCAGCCGACACTGGCCCACAGCGGCCGGCGCTGGCGCGCAGCAGTAGGGCCCTGCGAGGTCGTCGCAATAACGGGGAAAGTGTGGCGCTGAGACAGCTTTCCTAGCGGCCTTATAACTGTCGCCTCAGACAGGGACCGTCCAAATAACGGGGAAAGTTCGAGCAAACAGAAGCTTCCAGATTTCAATCACCACCATGTTGGGGAGCAGGCTCTGGACGAGAACAGGCGATCGATTGCAGGCTCTGGACGGGAACAGGCAATCGGTTGCATGCTCTGAACGGGAACAGGCGATTGGTGGCTGACGCTGGACTTGGAACAGGTGATCGGTTGCATAGCTCTGAACGGGAACAGGTGATTGGTGGCTGACGCTGGACTTGGAACAGGTGATCGGTTGCATGGCTCTGAACGGGAACAGGTGATTGGTGGCTGACGCTGGACTTTGAACAGGTGATCGGTTGCATGGCTCTGAACGGGAACAGGTGATTGGTGGCTGACGCTGGACTTGGAACAGGTGATCGGTTGCATGGCTCTGAACGGGAACAGGTGATTGGTGGCTGACGCTGGACTTGGAACAGGTGATCGGTTGCATGGCTATGAACGGGTCAGTTGTAAGCTATGGAATTGTAACCTGCAATCGAGTGGATAATTTGTTGCAGCTTCTGGACAGGCAATCTGTCACTGGATATGGACAGGGATCAGCACTTTTACACCAAGCAACAAACCACTCATTAATATAACTTCTCTATGATATGACAGCAGACGTTTGTCGCTATAATGTTTCGTTGTAGGACCTGCCTGTCGCAGTATCACAGATTAACATCCTTCTGTTCCAATAGCCTTATGTAGCGGCATCTATTTCAGGCAGCACTCCTCACAATAACAGCCCCCATACAGAGCAGTGACCGACTGTAAAGTGGAGCCAGTCTACACGGCTAATTTGATTGACCACTGTGCGCTCATAGTCACTAAGTTCATGCAGCCAGTCCACAGTTACCCTCCGTAGAATACGGAGTATAAAACTAACACCTGTAACGTGAGGTTATAAAACCAGTCTAATTAATATCCCGATGGCCGACGTGAGCTCCGACGATCATATTGTTTCATGAACATCAACAACAAACCTGGTTCAGCTCTTCCTTGTTAGCAGCTCTAAAGCTGGTATGCACTTAAGTGTTGAGCAGTCGGTCTGTTACTGTAAGCTGCTCCGTAATGATGGCACAGGAGTGCGAATCCCCATTACACCGTTGGCTACTGCCATTAATGTTACGCGTTGCCCGTGCGAAGTCTCCGTGTTGGCAGTTTGGCTGACCCGAGCCTCGTTACGACGCGTGGAGCGCAAAAGAGCTCCGAACCGTTAGTGAGCAAACGATGGCTGACCCGAGCCCCGTTACGACGCGTGGAGTGCGAAAGGAGCTCTGAACCGTCTGTGAGCAAACGATGGCTGACCCGAGCCACGTTACGACGCGTGGAGTGCGAGAGGAGCTCTGAACCGTCTGTGAGCAGACGATGACTGACCCGAGCCCCGTTACGACGCGTGGAGTGCGAGAGGAGCTCTGAACCGTCTATGAGCAAACGATGACTGACCCGAGCCCCGTTACGACGCGTGGAGTGCGAGAGGAGCTCTGAACCGTCTGTGAGCAAACGATGGCTGACCCGAGCCACGTTACGACGCGTGGAGTGCGAGAGGAGCTCTGAACCGTCTGTGAGCAATCGATGACTGACCCGAGACACGTTACGACGCGTGGAGTGCGAGAGGAGCTCTGAACCGTCTGTGAGCAAACGATGGCTGACCCGAGCCACGTTACGACGCGTAGAGTTCGAGAGGAGCTCTGAACCGTCTGTGAGCAAACGATGGCTGACCCGAGTCACGTTACAACGCGTGGAGCGCGAGAGGAGCTCTAACCCGTCTGAGAGCAAACGATGGCTGACCCGAGCCACGTTACAACGCGTGGAGCGCGAGAGGAGCTCTGAACCGTTTGTGAGCAAACGATGACTGACGTGACTGTGCACGAGTCTGGTATCAATCCATGATCTTTGTATGACACACATGGCACTTAGGATTAAAACGTTTTGTGTGCAATAATATTAGTTGCGCCTAGTACTCTTCAGAACACACAAACTCTGTTAATAAATAGCAGTCATACGCAAACATGAATGTATACAGTACAAGTGCGGGTATGTATAGCATGTGTATGGACGTACAGCCGTTTCCTCCTAATTATAAGGGTGACTAAGTTAGATTAATTGCACAGAAGGGGGAGTGGTACCCTATCTCCTCGCCACAAGAACACCGGGTCCTTGCTGGGACTCGAACTCGCAACATCCAGCACCAGAAGCTGGCACAGCAGTCTGGAACGCTTACCACTCAACCGCGGCAGTTTCCATATGTGAGCAAACGATGGCTGACCCGAGCCTTCGTTTCCATCAGTATTATTATTACAATAATGTAACATAATGGTCGAATTACAAATTAAAAAACTCCAGCACAGCTTTTGACGTGGAAGTATTACGACGTTCACAAACTACATATGCACTGTGTGCAGAAGGATATCAACAAAAGCAATAGAAAATCAAATACTTTATTCTCCTATGTGGGAAACATACCTCACGAAATATAGTTCCACCCAGATAACAAGTAACAGTGTTATAAGCCGTTAAATAATCATTACAGCCAACAGAAACTTGGTATTTTCTATTATGAGTTTCTCGTAGGTATAAATGATTCATTTGTAAAGAATGCGACATAAAACTGTGCTAATAGGTTATATAGGAAGATGGCATGCTTCGATGATCGGATTTTTTTGGGATTCATTCAAAGAGTCCAAACTCCAAATCAAGTGACAAAAATCATCGCGAGCTGGTCTCCTCTTTCCTCCCGGCCTCATCTGGGCCGAACCCAAATAGGGGCCCACCCCCTAGCCCCCAGGGGCCAGTCCGCTCCTGGATGATGTCCGACTGAGTGTTTACGATGATCCACGATACCAGTTCATTTTGGTCGTTCATAACGTTACGCTGTTGTAACTCGTAGGAGATCCCTTTTAGGTGTTCGCTCAAACCAGATTATTATGCGTCCAATCCTAGAAGCCAAGTGAACGGCCTGGCAGTATCCAGTTTAAAATATTCTGTATACAAGTGAAAACATTTTGAATATAAAAACTTATGTCTATAAACACAAAACAAACCGGTTTGGACCGCAGACCGCAGGCGTATTATATCAGCATGAGGCTTCCGTATGAGGCTTCCGCAGGCGAATTAGTTTGAGGCTTTCATAAAGGGTGGATTCTAATGAGTAAGGCTTCCGTAGAGTGAGGCTCCTAGAAGCTGAGGCCTTCGTACATTATAATCATAAAATGAGGCTTCCAATCAGTTAATTCTCCGCCCAGTGAGGTTTCCGTACCGTGAGGCTTCAACAAAGTAAGTCTTATGTGCAGTGAGGCTTCTATACCGTGAGATTTTTGTAAAATAATGCCTCATGTAAAGTGAAGCTGCTCTAAAGTGTGGCTTCTATGATGTGAGGCTTCTATAGAGCAAAGTTTCGATTAAGTGAGGCTTCCGTTCAGTGGGGATTCCATCAAGTAGTGAGGCTTTTGGACAGCGAGGCTACTATAAAGTCAAGCTTCCGTACAGGGAGGCTATCGTACAATGAGGCTTTCATTCAGTGAGGCTTCCATACTGTGTTGAATATTACTCTGCGCTGTTAGATAAGTGAGCCAACTTTCAGCCCCAGCAGGAAGAAAGCTCATGTCAATAAGAAATGCTATTCCTAAGCCTCCGCTGTTCCGAACTCCGAAGCTCAGCCCTAGGAGCAGCAGTAACAACAAGAGCACAGCCTTGGGGAGCGGGGAGGGGGTGCTGCGCCAATGGCCCAGTTACTGAGCTGATGGTGAGGCTGGCGGTACATCGCACAGATGCGTTGGCATCTGTGCGATACGGTACCGTCATTTGACCATAGTAAATGACTCTGATGCAGTGCCATCGTTATGTCCGCAGTAAATTACTCTGATGCAGTGTCATCGTTATGCCCGCAGTAAATGACTCTGATGCAGTGTCATCGTTATGCCCGCAGTAAATGACTCTGATGCAGTGTCATCATTATGCCCGCAGTAAATGACTCTAATGCAGTGTCATCGTTATGCCCGCAGTAAATGACTCTGATGCAGTGTCATCGTTATGCCCGCAGTAAATGACTCTGATGCAGTGTCATCGTTATGTCCGCAGTAAATGACTCTGATGCAGTGCCATCGTTATGTCCGCAGTAAATGACTCTGATGCAGTGCCATCGTTATGCCCGCAGTAAATGACTCTGATGCAGTCGTTATGTCCGCAGTAAATGACTCTGATGCAGTGTCATCGTTATGTCCGCAGTAAATGACTCTGATGCAGTGTCATCATTATGCCCGCAGTAAATGACTCTGATGCAGTGTCATCATTATGCCCGCAGTAAATGACTCTAATGCAGTGTCATCGTTATGCCCACAGTAAATTACTCTGATGCAGTGCCATCGTTATGCCCACAGTAAATGACTCTGATGCAGTGTCATCGTTAAGCCCGCAGTAAATGACTCTGATGCAGTGTCATCGTTATGCCCGCGTAAATGACTCTGATGCAGTGTCACCGTTATGCCCGCAGTAAATGACTCTGATGCAGTATCATCGTCATGCCCGCAGTAAATGACTCTGATGCAGTGTCATCGTTATGCCCGCAGTAAATGACTCTGATGCAGTGTCATCGTTATGCCCGCAGTAAATGACTCTGATGCAGTGCCATCGTTATGCCCGCAGTAAATGGCTCGGATGCAGAGCCATCGTTGTGCCCGCAGTAAATGACAAAGATGAGGTGCCATCGTTATGCTCGCAGTAAATGACACAGATGCAGTGCCATCATTACGCCCGCTGTAAATGACACTGATGCGGTGCCATCATCTGTGTCTGTAGTCATGGGTGATTGTTCAGCGATTTCCGACGGATTTATCAAGGATAAATTCTGGAAACTGACGATGGGCTCTAAGACTTACATCGTCAACCTGACGGCGGGTTGAGGGCACAGATCATCAGCCCGCTCGAGTCAAACCGACGTCGCTAACGGTCGATTTCAAGCATATCGTCGTTTTTTCGTATTTATCGTCGGTTCATCCGGTGAAAATCGATGGCCTAGGATGAAATTAACGTCTGATCATTGTCATGAAGGTCCGCTTAGATAACATTTTGAGTCCATTAAATTATCGAGTGACGTCTAGGGCGATGATTTTTTTCATGCGATGACTTTGATAGTCGGTTCAGCGTTGCATGGAAAACGAATAATTCCCTACGATAGAAAATTAAATGCGACGATACGTACTAGATCGACCCACGCTTATGTCAGATCAGTCCGTCGTTCAGTTGCAGACTGCCGTGGCTCTGAACCCGTTGATGTAAGCCCGAGTTACAATATACCTACACGCACACTGTAGACAGGATCGCTGAACAGTCCTCAGTCCCTGTACAGGATTGCTGAACAGTCCTTATTCCCTGTACAGAATCGCTGAACAGTCCTTATTCCCTGTACAGGATCGCTGAACAGTCCTTATTCCCTGTACAGGATCGCTGAACAGTCCTTAGTCCCTGTACAGGATCGCTGTATAGTCCTTATTCCCTGTACAGGATCGCTGAACAGTCCTTATTCCCTGTACAGGATCGCTGAACAGTCCTCATTCCCTGTACAGAATCGCTGAACAGTCCTTATTCTCTGTGCAGGATCGCTGAAAAGTTCTTATTCCTTCTACAGTATCGCCGAACAGTTCTTATTCCCTGTACACGATCGCTGAGCAGTCCTTAGTCCCTGTACAGGATCGCTGAACAGTTCCTATTCCTTGTACAGGATCGCTGAACAGTTCTTATTCCCTGTACGGGATCGCTGAACAGTTCTTATTCCCTGTACAGGATCGCTGAACTGTCCTTAGTCCCTGCACAGGATCGCTGAACAGTTCCTATTCCTTGTACAGGATCGCTGAACAGTTCTTATTCCCTGTACAGGATCGCTGAACAGTTCTTATTCCCTGTACAGGATCGCTGCACAGTCCTTATTCGCTGTACAGTCATTATTCTCTGTACAGGATCGCTGAACAGTCTTTATTCCCTGTACAGGATCGCTGAACAGTCCTTATTCCCTGTACAGAATCGCTGAACAGTCCTTATTCTCTGTACAGGATCGCTGAAAAGTTCTTATTCCTTCTACAGTATCGCCGAACAGTTCTTATTCCCTGTACAGGATCGCTGAACAGTCCTTATTCCCTGTACAGGATCGCTGAACTGTCCTTAGTCCCTGTACAGGATCGCTGAACAGTTCCTATTCCTTGTACAGAATCGCTGAACAGTTCTTATTCCCTGTACGGGATCGCTGAACAGTTCTTATTCCCTGTACAGGATCGCTGAACAGTTCTTATTCCCTGTACAGGATCGCTGAACAGTTCTTATTCCCTGTACATACCGGATAGGAAGCCCATTTTATCGCGGGACAAATTTGTCTATTAGTTGTATACTATAACTATTTAATTATGGTTCACACTACAAAATAATCGCAAATACTAACATGCTTCTAAATATACATTTAATATTGATCTGATTTTTCATCAACAAATTTGGTGATGGATTACGTCGCATGCCGGTGTCGTCATCATGACGTCAGAACTCTCAGAAACGTCCAGCACACATCTCCATCGTGTGCGTCACGTCTGGGGAGTTCTGTGACGTGTCGATTTCAGTGTAACTGATGCGGCCTAATTGCGTTGCTTAGGTTCATGATTATGTTGTTTTAATCTACTTAGAATCAACACACTGACTGCACACTCCAAGTCAAATGTTATAACTTGACTTTTGTCTGTCGCTCGCACTTCACACAGTATGTCCATCGTCGCTTAGTCCATGGTTGGCAGTTTATACCGTGCACCATAGATACAATGAACAAAATGCAGTAAATGTTACCACTCGTAACAAACCGGTCGCTTTAGGCAACTATTACTATTACCTTTGCTATAGAAGAACTGCTATGCGGAGGTGCCTACGGACTAAGGTATTCGTGTCGTTAACCCATAGCAAATGGTTCCCAACGACTAAGCCCTTTTTCTTCTAATAAAGTGTTTCCGCTTGAACACTAATGTACACTTAATTTGCATTGAAAGCCCGTGTGGGCCGGCTTTGATGAAGTTAATTCCAGCCCAGCTAAGAAAGGATTTGGAAACAAAATCAATTATGGGCCTAGTTATGCAAAGGGATCACTTTAATCCCTTTCAAGAAGCAAGTGTGGTCTTAAATACGCAAAGGAGTCACTTGGAGCCGTGTCAAAAGCCTGTGTGGCCCAACCATGCAAAAAAAGTCACTATATGCCTTGCTAAAAGCAAGTGAAGTGCAGGCTCAGCAATGCAGGGGTCATTTTGGGCATGCCATCAGGTAAGAGTAAGTCCAGACATGCAAAGTGGTCACTTTGAGCCCTGCAAAGAAGTAAGTGTAGGTCCAACATGCAAATGGGTCATTTTGAGCCCTGCCCAGAAAGGTAATTGTAGGCCCAGATATGCAAAAGGGTCACTATAAGCCTTGCCAACAAGTAAGTGAAGTGCAGGCTCAGCAATGCAAATGGGTCAATTTGAGTCCTACCAATCGATGACTCAGTAAGAGAGCCCGTGACCAGCAACACAGGCCGCCCACTGCTGCGAGAAGTGAAACCGAAGGTGCATAACGGCCCCGTGGCCCCGCAGACTCGCTCTGACTTACTGGTTTCCGGGGCAGCGACCGCTATTGGGGACAGGAAGACGGGGCACGTACCCTCTCCCCACCCCCTTCCCACACACCCCCTACCCCCTTCACTCTATTTCAGCCGCGCCGTGCTCACAGAGAAGCCCAGACCCGTGACCCTGTGCTGTGTGTCTTTGGCACAGGCTGTTGCTGCGGCCGGTGACCCTGTGCTGTGTGGTTCTTGCACAGTCTGTTGCTGCGGCTGGTGAACCTGTGCTGTGTGGTTCTTGCACAGGCTGTTGCTGCGGCCGGTGACCCTGTTCTTGCACAGGCTGCTGCTGCGGCCGGTGACCCTGTGCTGTGTGGTTCTTGCACAGGCTGTTGCTGCAGCCGGTGAACCTGTGATATGTGGCTCTTGCACAGGCTGTTGCTGCGGCCGGTGACCCTGTGCTGTGTGGTTCTTGCACAGGCTGCTGCTGCGGCTGGTGACCCTGTGCTGTGTGGTTCTTGCACAGGCTGTTGCTGCGGCCGGTGACCCTGTGCTGTGTGGTTCTTGCACAGGCTGCTGCTGCGGCCGGTGACCATGTGCTGTGTGGTTCTTGCACAGGCTGTTGCTGCGGCCGGTGACCCTGTGCTGTGTGGTTCTTGCACAGGCTGTTGCTGCGGCCGGTGACCCTGTGCTGTGTGGTTCTTGCACTGGCTGTTGCTGCGGCAGGTGAACCTGTGATATGTGGCTCTTGCACAGGCTGTTGTTGCTGCCGTGGTCTTTTGTGTGTGACTCTTGCACAGGCTATTGCTTCTGCACGTGGCCTTGTATTGTATGGCCCTTGCACAGGCTGTGCTGTTGAGAAGAGCCTTGCGCTGTATGGCTCTCGCACAAGCTCATGCAAAGGTGGGCACTACAAACTTTATATGCTGGTAAATAATTTATAATGAATCGTGAATGAAATGCTTACATAAAAAATATTTTCAAATGTATATAAACGACAAATACTAAATAAATCAACTCAGTTTTAACACAATTAATAATAAATATAATTTGTCACGTAAGTCATTGGAGCAATAAAAACTTTCTATTCAATTCCCATACTAATCATTATTTCATAATCACGAATATCTTGAAACATCAAATTTCTCATCACGGATTCAATTTTTGTACACAAACTATACGATCAAGATCAATTGAATTAATTTGGGAAATTATCGGATGTACTCAAACATTATACAAGGAATGCTAATAAATTTATAGTGTCCCGTTGTAATCGGTCCAAAACCAAATTCAGCCTTCAATTCAATCGTGTTAAAGTGAAACTCATTAACCACTGTTTACTGTCTAAATAAATGTCTCTTTCAGTCCTTAAGTCATTATTGAACGATTTATACTTATTAACTAACTAACCCAATAATGACATATTGTCGCTTTGTAGTTTTCTCTTTGTCATGCAACCATAAGCGAATTTCTCATTTTGTTAGAAGAAGAATTACCAGCGCAACAACTTAGCGTTATTATGAAGTTTCATTTTCCTGTTAATAGTATTCTCCTGACGATTAGTGTTGATGTAGAAATTATCCCAGTGTTCTTCCAGTCGGTGACTAGGCTTGATAAATGAGTATTTTCCTTTTAAATCTTTTCGGACTGAATAAAATCGACAGGCTAGTACGTAGAGATTAGGTTGCCCCAGAAGCTCTTAGTAGTATAAATGGGGCTATCAATTTTGTATCATAAAATATCATAACTGTCAAAACATGTAAACCGTATCGTCCCGTACTATATATACATA
>SDVV010028335.1:0-11973 GCA_016164225.1 Gammarus roeselii | reverse complement strand
GGGGCATTGGTGCCTTGGGTCGCAAAAGAGCCCGATGAATCCCGGAGGGTGACCCATGTCCCCCGGGTCTTCCCGAGCTCCCAGAGCCCCCCGAGACCCCCCGTCTCAGCTCATCTCGGCTTGTCTCGAATCATTTCGGCCAGTTGCGGCTCGTCGCGACCAACTCGACTCGCCTCAACATGTTCCGACAGATCTCGACGCACCTCGACCAGCCTCGACGCAACCCTCGCCCTCTGCGCCAGCAATCGGCGGACTGTAATGTTTATTTGTTCCACTCAAGCATCTCACATAAACATTTTTCTGTGTATGTTTTTTACAGCGCTGAGAGGGTGGAGCAGAGGTTCCAGGATTCAGAGGGGCCTCTAAAGGGTCCCGCAGTTTCTCTAAAGGGTCCTAAAGGGTCTCAAGGGTGTCCCAAAAGGCCCCAGAAAGGTCCAAGTGGACCCCCCAAATCCACCTGGTCTCTCAAGTCCCCCGGGTTCAAGAAACCTCTGGTCCCCGAGTCCCGCGGGTCCCACGAAAACCTCCCCTCCCTGGGTCACCTTGTCTTAACCTGCCTCGATACATATAATATTAATAACCAACTCAATATCTATCACCATGAAAAAAGGGCAGAGAAAAATAATAGAGCCCAAGCAAGAAGAAATAATAAAATACCACAGAAAAAAAGTGTTAATGATCTATAAAATGAATAGTCATCCATCCACACCAATGCACTGAAGAGTGTAATGAGCCGAAGGGAACTAGGTTTGGAAGCCTGTATGAAAATTGTTACCCCAAATGTGCTCTACAGATCTAAACTTGTGGGCGAGAGCGAAAGAGATTGGTTGAAAATTTCCGAAATGAAATGTTTGAGAGACATGGATAGGATCATAATGACATTGTTCGAATTTGAACATGGATGGTGAGGATGATGCATGACAGTGTAGATTCACGTATGCTGATGTGGTTCGGACAAATGGTGAGGCTGGATGATGAAAATTTATGAAATCGTAATGGGTGGATGGATGGCGAAAAGCGGTCTTCAGGAAGGAGATACAACCGTGTGGAGCTTGGCGAATATGCAAGCAATGGATTTTCGTGAGTGAAATTTGGGTTGCGGAGCCTTACAGGAGCAAAAGAAAAATCACTTTATATTGGAAGAATAAAAAAAAAAAATTATGTTTTTTGGGCACATATTGCAACCTGGCACGAATCTGATTTTGAGAATTCTATTGTTAGTCTTCATTAGATACAATACCGCAAACAAATAGTAGGTTTGACTAACCTTAGGAGATGTGAGTGTTTCCTGTATTAACGGTTACACATAAACTTATTTTTTTTCGCTTTAATAATAACAATGATGCAATATTTATTCACGAGATGTACACCTTAAATCTTGAATACACATTAAATCATGAATAATATTTTATCGGATAGGCTATTTGATAGTACATTGACATACTGAACAGTTATAAAATTAAATTTGTTTGCGGCTAATCGTTGATGAATAAACGAACACATATTCTACTTTTTCAATCCAAGTTTATGTGGATTTTCGTATATGCATCCACATTTCAACATAGCAGAAAAATGTATTGAATATTTTAATTCTGGAACGTTCAATTTTGTTGTAACATTTCACTGTTGCTCGTTCAGCAATGAGTTTAAAGCTTTCACCTCGAACTCTAGATGAGGGCGGAAATAAACGCCATTTTTTTATATGACCCGACAATTCACGTTGAATCAACGGAATCGGAATAAAATGGACTCATGCACCAGCACACCAATCACAAGCGAATCCTGCGAGTTTTCAATGGAGCATTATTTCCGCACATATGTCTGAAAGTGATGCCCTAAGACGACAATGAGCGCGAGGTTCAGCAGGCACGCAAGCACAAACAGCGGACACGAAGCTAATTGCTGGACTGTAACATTATAAGCCCGAGGCACATCACTCACTAGAGCACTAATAGCAGACGCAAGAGAAGCTGCTGGGCTGTGATATTGTCAGTGCGGGGCTCAGCAGGGCATATAACACAAACAGCGGACGCAAGGGAAGCTGCTGGGCTGTGATATTGTCAGTGCGGGGCTCAGCAGGGCATATAACACAAACAGCGGACGCAAGGGAAGCTGCTGGGCTGTGATATTGCCAGCGCAGGGCTCAGCAGGGCATACAACACAAACAGCGAACGCAAGGGAAGCTGTTGGGCTGTGATATTGCCAGCGCAGGGCTCAGCAAGGCATATAACACAAACAGCGTACGCAAGGGAAGCTGCTGGGCTGTGATATTGCCAGCGCGGGGCTCAGCAAGGCATATAACACAAACAGCGGACGCAAGGGAAGCTGCTGGGCTGTGATATTGCCAGCGCGGGGCTCAGCAAGGCATATAACACAAACAGCGGACGCAAGGGAAGCTGCTGGGCTGTGATATTGCCAGCGCGGGGCTCAGCAAGGCATATAACACTAACAGCGGACGCAAAGAAAGTATAGCGAGTCGAAAGCATTATACTTGCATGACTCAGCAGACACAAAAACACGAACAGCGGCACGAAGGACACGAATGAAGCTGATGGACTGTAACATTATTAGCTGGAGGGCGAGAAGCCACGAGAACTCAAACAGCTGTCACTGAGGAAGCTGCTGAACTCAAACCTTCCTATCGCAAGGATCGGTAGGTACGAGGAAACGAATCGCCCTACGGGGGAGCTGGCAGCTCCGGTCGACGTGGATCAACCTTAATCATCAATCATCACGAGAAAACGGAAAAGAACAGCGGATACACGGCGATGCTTGATTGTGATGTTCTCAGTGGAAGGACCAGCAGGTACGAGAGCTCGAACAGCAGACACGGAGCGAACTGCTGGACTGAAAAATTATTAGCGAGGACTCGGCACGAACGAGAGCCCCAACAGCCGACGAGGTGGAATTAGACTGTAGAACTGGACTATCTCTATTGGCGTGAGGCTCGGCAGGCAAGGCAGCACAAGCAGCTGACTCAAAATAAGAAGCTGGGCTGTAACATTATGAGGGCGATCTTTGGCAGGCACGAAAACACGACCAGCGCACACGAACATAGCTGCTGGAATGTGACCCTAAATATAATCGAGAAGCTCTTCAAGTACCAGTTCACGAACAGCCAACACGGAGTACAGTTCTATAATAGGACGAGGCTCGGGTGGCCTACTGGTCTAGGGAACAGCGAAGAAAAATGATGGAGATTTGGAATAAGTTTCATTTGATTTTGGAATGAAAGTATATCAACATTCAATAAATGTAAAAAAAAAATATGAGAATTCGTTCTGCGGGGGTGGACGTGCTGGATTGATGAGTAGCATTAAATCCTGTTTAATCAAAAAGACGAAATTAGGAACTTTTAAGATATTCTCTTATTCTTTAATTTCATAATATTCGCTGAATGTTTTTGACAATTATGACAACCGTCAACAGAATAGCTTCAAAATTAATATTTCACAGGCATTTTAATCGTTTCCTTGCTTTCGTAAATGTTACTAACACGAGGTACTGAAACACACTGGTATAAAACTATAGACCGGTACTTGCGCCTCTGTTAGCTCCAATACTGGCCAATGTCGTTCTGTCTGATAAAACCAACATAATAATTTGTTTGAAAGCCATGATATAAAGTATGTTTTTTATTTTGATTGATCCAGCGAGTAAAGGATAGGTTTTAGCAGATTGATTTTGTTGATAACAAAAGAATGAGTGCAGCGAAACTTTATTTTCTGTTACGATTGACTGGACCTCTCAAAGAACTGGCCCGCGGCCTGAGTGTGCTTTTTTAAATAGCAACTGCTTTCCTCGAAATGATTGTATTGCTAAGCATTAGTGCAATGAAGGCAGACAGGTTCCAGAAAAAGGTGTCGAATGGGAGTACCAAAGACGGAGGGCACTTTTTCTAGCGAGCCGTGACTCACGTGCCGAATGTAAACATCTTATGCAGCTGAAGCTTTTCCTCTTTCTCATGAAGGGCATTACTGGAGAGCTTGATCAATGTTGCATGCCTTCCACCTGCAGTACAAACGCCAGTTGATCAAAACTCTTAAGTAAAACTCCTTGCAGATGTGCGTGCAGGGAGCTCACCCCTTCCACGCTGTTTAATCCTCTGATCCTCTATTGCAAACTGTTAAAGACGTTTAAGCAAATGATTAACTATGATTAACTATTGCAAATGATTAATTTTAAACTGTAAAATGAAGCGAAGTGCGTGAGAACTCGATGTTGGCAACCTCACATGAAATGGCAACGATGTTGAAGGAACAGTCTTCCCACATGTACTACTGGTTCATGTAGAGCCTGCATGGGTGGAGGCGACAGTCGCAGAAAAAGGGAATGTATGCCTCTGGAAACTGAATTTTGGACCGAGCTTGTTTCCTGTCGCCATTGTATGTTCGATTGTGCAGTCAAACAGCAAAGCTCGAAACTTCTCTCCGAATCTTGCAAGTTTCAGGTGTCCGTCTTCAGTACTGCGGGCAGCTGTGGTTAGAAGATTAGAGCTCGGCTGCACCTTCAAGTGATGGATAAAAATCAATGTTAGCGGAGTGCGCATTTTAACGAAGGGTTTTTTAACATAGCAATTCATAGCAATTCATTCTTCCAAGCATGAAGGAGGATTCTGATTATTATTCAACCGGATCATAATATCTATTTGATAAATATTTTGAGGTATATACATAAGCATATACCGAGACGTAAACTGAGCATGAGACATAAACTGAGACGCAAACTGAGGCAAAAACGGAGACGCAAACTGCGACGCAAAGACGCAAACTGCGACACAAACTGTGACGCAAACTGCGACGCATACTGAAACGCAAACTGCGACGCAAACTTCGACGCAAACTTCGACGCAAACTGCGACGCAAACTGAGACGCAAACTGAGACTCAAACTGAGACGCAAACTGAGACGCAAACTGAGATTTAAAGCGAGACTTGAATTGATACGTAATCTAAGATGTAAACTGAGACGTATATTCAGACATACACCCAGACGAAGACTCAGACATCATATACGTATACTGAGATCTTAAACTGGGACGTAAAGGGCGACGCATGCTAACACGCAAACTGAAACGTTTACTGGGACGTATTCTGAATCGTATACTGAAACGTGTGCATACAGAGACATATACCGAGACTAATGCTAAGGTAAATATAGACACATACTGATATTTATGATAAAAAGTATACTGAGACGTATACTGCGATGTACATTAAAATGTATACCGAGACGTAGACTGTGACGTATACGGCGACATTTGCGGCGACGTTTACGGCGACGTGTACACTGAGGTATATTAAGACGTATACTGAATTGCATACTGAGAAGTACATTGATAAGTATACTGAGACATAGATGAATACAGAGATGATTGCCGAGAAGTATCCAGAGACGTAAACAGAGACAAACGCTGAGACATACTTAGACGTAGACCTTTACTGAGTGGTGCTCTGAGACGTATACTTTGACATGAATCGATTTTTACACTGAAACGTATACCGATACTTATAAAGGAGCATACTGAGACTTATACCGAGACTTACATAGGAACGCGTGTACCGGAGGTAAACGCGGACGCTGACAAGACACCGAAATTGGGCATCGACGCGGGCACCGACGCGGGCACCGACGCGGGCATCGACGCTGGCACCGACACGGCACCGATGAAAGCGCCGACGCAGGCACTGACGCAGGCACCTTCTCCATCTTCGCCCTTTCGATTCGAGGTCATTTCTATCAGCGCCCTTTTCCATCGGCGTCTTTTCCATTTACGCCCTCTAGATCTGTGCTCTATCTGCGCCCTTTCCGATCGGTGCCCTCTCGATATGCGCCTTTTTCTCGCTGCGCTTTTTTCGAAATGCACCCTCTTTGATCGGCGTTTTTTGCGATCGTCAACCTCGTCGATTGGCACCCTCGTAGATCGGTTCACCCTTGTCAATGGGGCCCTTCTTCTCGTTTGGCGCCCTACATGATCAAAGTTTTTGATTGCGCCAATCTTGATCGTTGATCAATTTATCGGCAACCATGTCGATTGAAACCCTTCTGAATTGGTGGTTTTCTTGACCGACACGAATGTTGGTAGGCGCCCTCCTCTATTGGCGACCTTTTCAATCGGCGCACAACTTGCTTGGCCCACTTCGATAGGCGCCCGTTCCAATCGGAGCTCTTCACAAAGTGTGCCCGTTTCGATTGATCCCTTTTCGATCGGTGCCCCCCTCGACAGGCACCCTCCTCGACCGGCACCCTCCTCGACCGGCACCCTCCTCGACCGGCACCCTCCTCGACCGGCACCCTTCTCGACCGGCACATTTCTTGACCGGCACCCTTCTCGACACGCACCCTTCTCAACCGGCATTATTCGCGAGCGGCATCATTCTCGATCGGCATCATTCTCGACCGACATCATTCTCGACCGACATCATTCTGAACCGGCATCATTCTCGACAGGCACCCTCTCTACGCTGACCCTCCTATACAACATCTTTCTCTACCGGCGCCCTTCTCGGCCGGTGCTCTTCTCGACCGGCACCTTCTCGACCGGTGCCATTCTCGATCAGCGCCCGTCTCGACCGGCACCCATGTCGATTGGCGCGCCCTACGGGGGAGCCTATTATGACTCACGTTGAGACTCTGGTGGAAATGAGGCTCAAATCAAACCATATCGATTGGCATCGATGTCGATCGGCACAGTTCTCGATGGGCGCATTTCTTGATCGGCATCCGTGTCGATCGGTGCTCTGGTTGATAGGCGCCCTTCTCGATTAGATTTGATTAGATCCTCAGTTCCACCAGAGCCTCAATGCGAGTCATAATAGGCTCCCCCGTAGGGCTCGATGATCATGGATTCCAGTAGGAAAACAGAAAAAACTTCTACTGCCACTTCAGCCATGAGAACTGAGATAGTATATCAAATCGTAAGTCTTCATATAGTTTCATGAATCACGGAAATAACTCATATACTATTATTTGCTTCCGGCATCTAATGGAGATATGATGAAGATCAAATTTGAAAATGGTTTTCAAAGTAATACGATCCCTGATTGATCGATGTACAATGCATTGCTCACCCTAATAATTTCAAACGTGTTGGGTGTACGGTATAGGCGTGACACATGCTAATATTTTCCCGTCCTAAACTCAAAGTCTACGAACCTGTTGGATTTTAGGGAATTGTAGTCCAAAATTGTTTGATAAGGGTTTTGCCTTTTAGAATTTTGTAGTCCGAATACTTTCACATGATTATGCTCCGGTGGAACATGGAAGCTACAACTACTACACATTATCAGCGGGAGTTAGAACACCAGTGAACGACCTTTCACGGCTAGGTTCTGTTTGATACTGTGGGTTTTTCCTGACCCGTCTCTATCGTTGCAGACACGTACTATCTTATAAATACGCATCACGTACACACACGTGTATGTTTGGTCCCACGTCGTCTTCTGCCCATCCATGCCTAGGTCGACAGCGAAACTCATCTGGTTTAATCTATCCACTTAATTTAGTGTGACATAACATCCAGACAATTAAGATTAGGGTGTTGCTTGTATCTTCTTCGTACATAATGCATTGCCGTGAAATACTGACAGAGCAAAGGGATCCTTTTTGTCTATCGCAGGCCTAATTCCTGATGTCTTTGTTAGCACACGGCTTCGATGGATTGTATAGGACGTTGTCTAGTTACCCTGAATAGTGCTGTAACGGAAGTGTGGACTGCCGGCAACATTGATTGATAATGTGTGTGCGTGTGTGAGAGGAGTGGAGGAAAGTGATGTCCATCTCTGGTATTAACGACCTCTTGCCACGCAGAACACCTTTAGAAGAACCCAACTCTCTGAACTAGACTCTATTGGAGTACAAACAAAACACTAACATAATGGGGAATCGAAAAGATGAAACGTATGTCTATAAGACGATGTCACAAGCCTTTTATCCCATCGACATTTAAATTTAGAATGTTTTTCCCTGAACCATCTCCAACAACTATTATCGAACAAACCCTTACGACGGAATCCATAATTTATACGTTTCATATCCTCAACATGCAAATCTCAACGTTTATTTCGATATTCGGAGTAAATACTGATAGTTGATGCTTTATATTTTTTCATAATATATGCAATTCTATTTTATCATTCATTCAAAAAATTCTAAGCGTTTAGTATTTTTATTCCACAGCTGCCCATTGATTAAATGGGAACCCAACTCATTCACTGCAACGATGGATGGCTGATGGTGATAGCCCACATGACTGTAAGCTTCTTGTACTCTATAATTTACACCCCTAATATCTGCCCAATCCCAACCTCGAGTCGCGCCTGAGCCCCTCCAACATGCACTACTGGATATGCGCTGACAGCCTGATTAGGACGGGCCTGCTTGCTTATTGGATTAACGGCCCTTCAGCGTTACAGGGCGGGCAGAGCAAATAGGGCGGTCGGGTGGCGTGGATCGTTGATCAGACGAAGGGTGCTGTCGAGCGGGGACTGTTGAACGAGGGATGTGATGGAAACGGATGATTGATATGAGGGACGCAGGCTGTTGAGCGGGTAATGTGATTAACACGGAGCGTTAACTAGATGGAGGGAACTGGTGAGCGGGGCTGTGATTAACATGGGATGTTAACTGGATGGGCAAGAACTTCTGAGCGGAGGCAGAGATAGGGGCGATGCTTGATTCAAGGACAGGTATATTGAGCGGGGACTGGGTTAGGTGCGGTGTGTTGACGTGATGTCTAGGACTGTAGAGAGGGAGCTACGATTGACGCAGTTCGTTGATTAGATTACGAGGGTAAGTGCCCAAATTGAAGGGCGGGACTGATATGCTCTATGCGTAGGCTGGGCGCGGGGGATGAACGGAATAATAAGTCAACCTCGATGTTTTTAGATTATTCATTTACGGTTTCGCTGATAGATGAATAACTGCCTAGTGTCCTCAAAATTACATTTGCAATTGTTATATCTATATTTTGTGAGCAAACATGGGCTCTGATGAGCCTCAACTGAACTTGGACATTCCATTAAACTTCTCACTAATCTTTCATTCTACTTATTCAAATGATGCCAATATCAAATCTACTTGTTCTAAAATCAATTTTTCCTCTTTGCATGAACGTTTAATTTATATCAGCAATGGTGCCACTTATTTTGGGGCATTTGGTGATTTAAACCATCTGCCGTACATTATTTGAAATAATTAGTTCTGAAAGACGCCTCCTGATCTTAGTAGGATAAGAATTTCGTGACTCCTTTTCAACAGAGCCCATTGCGAACCAGTCATATTGGACAATGATACGAAGAGGGACGGCAGGCTCGTCTGCATAATCATATTTTATAATGTAATTTTAGAGAAAATAATCAATTTACGTTTTTTTCGTTGGCATATTCGTATAGTATTTTGGTGCGATAAAAACGTTGAGCATGGTCATTGCAACACGTCTATTCCAGTTTTTTTTTTTTCGTACAGCCGATCTAGAAAATAGAATGAAAAAGGCCTTACCGAATAAATTACCAACATGTCATCAAAATCCGATCGTTCGTAGTGTCTATATTGTTAATAAAAGTAATCATTGTACGGGGATTAAACTTATGCTGTATGCTCTGTTTCAGCGAAACCCTTCGCAATAAACGTGACTTGAATTAGTTAGATGTGGGTAACGTAAAACCATCAGACAGGTCCCACTCTGGTAGGCAACGTATCTGACATGTCCTGGCAGTCATAATGACTTTGAGCCAATTCACTGAGTGCAGGAAATCTGTTTTCCCAATAGAGTCATGATGAACAATCCCAGATGTAGTTGATTATATTGCCTTATCATGATATCAATAGAATAAATCCATAGTACGGAGATTTTTTTTTGTGATAATACAAATGACACATTACATTTTTTTGATCCCATTGGCGCCCAGAATGAACAGAAAATATAAGCTAAGCAATTAAAGAAATAATAAAATCACACGTCTATCAAATTGACTACAAGCTCCAAAAAATTAGACTCTCATAAAAGGCTAAAATCTTCGCTATTTGCATTGCACATCATTGCACTTACCAATCAATACTTCTGGCATCGTGATGTGGAGAGACAGCTTTCGCAGGAGAGCTGATTAATGACAGCAAAGTTTCGTTCAGCGTGAAATGTTGACGAAATTGACGCAGATTCTGTCGTGTCCATTTGTTTATTAGATTAGACTTGTACTGAACTCTCTGTCGTTAAGGCAAATCATATGTCATAAACGAGACATGATTTTGTTATTTATTTATATAAGATATTCCTACTCTGTGAAGCTTGCTGGATATGCTAGATACGTTTTTTCACCAGCGTGAGAGGAGGGGTACAGAGTTTAGATGCACACGCATGACGCACATGCATGATGCACACGCATGATACACACGCATGATGCACACGCATGATGCACACGCATGATGCAAGAGAGTCGCTGCACACGCATGATGCAAGAGAGTCGCTGCAACAGTGGATCTGAGGGAGGCAGGTCAGTTTTATCATGGCCTTGCCTCCAACCGACCTCCACCGTCCCTTGTACAGTTACGAGAGATAATTTGTCTAGTACTAGAGATTAAGAGAAATCTTCAATGATCATTTTCCACTCGACATTTAAACTCCTCGGATATTCAATTGATATTATCCATGTAAAGAGTAGAGAGAAATTTCCATATGAAGTTGAACTCCGCTGCTGTGCATATCACTTTCAAGAACCAATCTAAAGTGTTCCGGTGTTTAGTCCTCCACACTTATTCTAATAGTTACAGATTGACCTCGTAATATTGATTGTTTTAGCAGGTCTGCTCGCAGTCCCTACATACCGCATGTTCCCCTTATTTGATGAACCTAAATGCTATACAAATTTAACAATAGTTTTAGCAAAACTCGAATGACATTAGCGTATCGTCATTTCCCTCATATTGTTATATGGAAAGGCTCATCAATTTTTACAAATGTTAAATCCATAGCATGTTCCATTATTTCCAGCGCCTATAAACTAACTCTTCACAACTAGTTTCTTTGAACTGTACAGTTGCAACCGAGTCACGATAAAATTCATGATAAAAAATTCACCGCAAATGAAATTGCGAATAAATAGCAGGAATTTAATTAATCCGGCAAAGGTTTGAATACTTTTTATCCACAAAATCCGACTGCTATATTATTTAGAATTTTATTTCCACATGCCGATCTACGCATGATATATTTTTAACTTTAAGTGTAACAGTAAATATTAATGACTCAATTATAAATTTATAAACTCCTGTGAGTGATGCACATTCTTCAGGAATCGTGATTATTAGTGAGACTGGTCCGCCCATTGCTGGGAAGAGGTCACAGAGCACAGCGAAGTAACTTTTTCTACACAGTTGTAGATAGGGAAGATTGGGGGAAGGATTGGCAGGAAGATGAAAAATAGCGCTTCGTCGGTTGAAGTAACGATCAATCTACCACGACTTAGGCGACGTGTTCCAAATGTTATATAGTACATTACGAAAAAAAAAATAAAGGGCTGTCAAACATGAATATGCATGATTGGAATATAGTGCATTTGTGTTTTTATAATGGAACAGTAAATCGGACCTAATTTTCATATTAAGTTTCAAATGCTTTTCCAGCCTCCCCAATGTCATAACTGACTGTTTCGCAATCATGTATGCTTTTTCTGATAGGTTAGAATTGAGAATAGCGGAAGCAATTGCAATTAGACAATCGAATCCTTTCAGAAATGTTAAATATCAAGAAATGTCAATTTTTTAAAATATATATAGATAGAATTCTAGCCAAGTTTTGAATCTTTTACAATTTGATTTACCTTTTTTATTTTCTTCCAGACCTGTTTTACTCTGAAGATGGTTGCAGTATAGTGACCGAAACGTTAGATTAAATGAATCCCTACATCCTGATAGCCGTTGTGTCTTTCATTTCCCGAATTGTTCTTCGAAGACTTGATAATGATGGAAAAGAGCAGTT
>SDVV010028334.1:0-11974 GCA_016164225.1 Gammarus roeselii | reverse complement strand
TCCCCGAAAATTTTGGTTTGGAAAAATTGACGTTCCGCAAACTTTGATGCTGTGGCTAGAGTTTCCATTGGATTAGGGCCAAATTTGATGGTGATACTCGGAATATGGTGTAGTTTGTTGCATAAGAAGGATTTTGGGAAAAATGTAAACTTTTGTAGATATATACAAATATAAAACTACGGGGAGTCACCCCAGGTGAAAAAAAAAATGGGGGTGACTCCCCGCACCTATTTTGTTAGTAAATATTTTCGTTTTTCTTCAATGAAAAGTAATCAAATGCAATTCTACACACATATGATGACATTTGGAAGTAAATGACCCACAATAATGACACTACAGCTAATTTCAATAAGCGTAACTAATTTTATAATGATCCGATTTTTTTTAACACATGGTGACATGTCTAGGCCTTAGTGTTAACTCATGTTTAATGCTCAGGAACAATTTTTTTTTACCACATTTCAATGTTGAGACAACAATCCCTTACCTAGCATGACTTGTATTCATGTTAATGCGATAAGTTCGCTATAGAATTGACAAAATACATTATTTACACGTTGTATCCTGATATTAAAAAGATCGTTTTTTCGTAATATTTGCTCATTTACTGATACTTTAGGGTAATAATTAGTTTAGGATGT
The DNA here is from genome assembly GCA_016164225.1 of Gammarus roeselii. Classification (NCBI taxonomy): domain Eukaryota; kingdom Metazoa; phylum Arthropoda; class Malacostraca; order Amphipoda; family Gammaridae; genus Gammarus; species Gammarus roeselii. The sequence goes on along the minus strand of SDVV010028334.1, from coordinate 11,333 downwards.
GGAGAAATGACTTCCAGTAAAGTTAGATTGCAATTATTGAAGAAAAACTTTGTTTCCGGCGTCAAAATTGGGAAAAAACTCCTTCGACAGTCGGGTATGACGGCAGCAAAAGACGAGCATCAGAAACACCTGTCACAGACGTGATATTTAACGTAAAATTTATTTTAAGCAACTGATATATACTAATATAGGCACGCTCTATCTATTGGTACTCTCAAACTTTCAATTTGCGTTTCAATTATTGATATATGGGGGGTGCAGGGAGTCACCCTTTTTGGTGCGAGGAGTCATCCCCAATTTGGGGTCATAGCTCGCCGCACGGTTTTTTGTAGATAACTGTTTTTTTGGTTAACAATAGAATGTTGAAACTTATGGTGCGCTATGGTCATAATAGTAGCTATACACACCGTAAATACAAAGTTTCTCGGCTGCATACTTTTTGAGTTATTTCAAAGTATGCGCAAAATGCGGGGAGTCACCCCGGTCGACGCTAGCTATAAAACAAACACCAAAGTCGAGTTTTTTTTTGTCAGGGGGTTGAAAAATTCTGATTTAGAAAAAAAAAATTGTTCTACAGACTTTGATGCTGTGGCTAGAATTTCCAATGGATTGTGCAAGGTTCACTCAACTATAGATGTCATGGCTCCAATATCACAGAGGTTAGGCATGATGTTGAAATTGAAAAAGTATATTGTTTGAAATGCTGGGAAATTTCAGCATTTCAAATCAAATGTTCAGAACCAAACATAGAGGGTAGGAGAGCTCATCAGCACAGCTCCTCAGCAGATGCAGGTGAAGGCCATCTAGACGCATAGTGGAACTGGGATCAAGAGTCTGAAGAATACTTGTGCCCATCATCACTGAGAATCAACATCTGACAAATTTCCTGCAAATAACTAGGAAGGGGCAGGGTTGGAAGGAGCTGCACTGACAAAAAATATTGGAAAAGAGGCAGCAAAGAATTCACAAATTTCTGTAGGATCCTGTATTATCTCACCACTTGAAAGAAGGAGAGGAGCAGCAGCTAGGCAACATTTTTTTTTATTTCTGACATAAGCATCTCTGAGGGCATTGAGCTGCCAAAATTCATGTTGATTTGTTTGAAACAAAATGTCACCTCTGTTCATGTTAATTATTATTTAGCACAATTTTCCAGAAGCATTCTTGAGACTATTATTTCCCTGTTCAAACTGACTAATGGATGTTTCCTATAATTTTTATCAGGAGCCAAGTTGGACAGCTCAGGAACCACTCTGGCTGTGGTGGCAGCATGCCAAGCTCTAGGCTACAGTGATGTGCATCTTGCTCTGTCAGAGGACCACACATGGGTCATCTGTGGCTCTGATCAGCAGACAACAGTGGAAGTTACTTGGCATGGTAAGTCATATTTTCATGAGATCTCTTGCTCTTTATAACAATTTTAGTCCCTGAAGCTATAGCTGCTGGTTCAGTAGACATGTTGATATTCTGGTTGAATCGACCATGTTTGTAACTGTTCTGATTGAAAATAATGTATCCATTTATAATTTGTTCAATCAAGCATAGGTATCATATGTCCTGTTGCCCAGACCAGATTACAGTTTTTGAATCTCTGTCCCTCTTTTGAATGTGTCCCTCTCTTTAAATGTCCAACCCTCATTTTAAAAATGTCTCCCTTTTTTTAATGTCTCCATTTTTCATTTTTTTTAATGTCACAAATTTTTAAATGTCTTATTCTTTTAATGTTTTTTTTTAAATGTCTTCTTGTTTTAATGTCTCTTGTTTTAATGTCTCTTGTTTTAATGTCTCCTTTTTTTAAAGTCTCATTTTTTAAATGTCTCCATTCCTAATGTCTCCTTTTCTATTGTCTCATTTTCTAATGTCTCCTTTTGTAAGGTCTCCTTTTCTAATGTCTCCTTGTTTTAATGTCTAGCTACTTGTTTTAATGTCTCATTTTTGAGTCTCTCCTTTTTTAAATTTCTCCTTTTTATTATGTCTTTTTTTTTAATGTCTCATTTTTTAATGTTTCATTATTTTATTTTTACTTTTTAATGTCTCCTTTTTTTAATGTCTCATTTTTTAAATGCATCTTCCTTCTTTTAATGTCTCTTCCTTCTTTTAATGTCTCTTCCTTCTTTTAATGTCTCTTCCTTCTTTTAATGTCTCTTCCTTCTTTTAATGTCTCTTCCTTTGTCTAATGTCTCTTCTTTTTTAATGGGTCTTCCTTTTTATGGCTCTATTTTTTTAATGTCCCTTTCTTTTGAATGTCTCTTTTTTACTCATCCCCTGATTTAACTGTGTTTCTCCCTTTTTTGAATGTCTCTGCTTCTTCTGAATATGGCTGTCCCTCTTTTGAATGTCTCTTCCTCTTATGAATGTCTCCCTCTTTTGAATGCATCTCTCCCTCTTTTGAATGCATCTCTCCCTCTTTTGAATGCATCTCTCCCTCTTTTGAATGCATCTCTCCCTCTTTTGAATGCGTCTGTCCCTTTTTTGAATGTGACTCACTCTTTTGAATGTCTCCCTCTTTTGAATGTGTCTCTCCCTCTTTTGAATGTCTCTCCCTCTTTTGAATGTCTCTCCCTCTTTTGAATGTGTCTCTCCCTCTTTTGAATGTGTCTCTCCTTCTTATAAATGTCTCTCCCTCTTTGGATATGTCTCCCTCATTTGAATGTTTTTTTTTTGGAAATTAGGTTTCTCCCTCTTGTGAATAGGTTTTTTCCTCTTCTGAATAGGTTCTTTCCTCTTGTGAATAGGTTTTTTCCTCTTGTGAATAGGTTTTTCCTTCTTGTGAATAGGTTTTTCCCTCTGTTGAATGTGGTTCTCCCTTTTTTTGTGTTCATCCCCCTTTAGAGTGTGTTTATCCCTCTTTTGAATGTGTATCTCCCACTCTTGAATGTGTATTTCCCACTTTTAAATGTCCTTTTCTCCTACGGATGTGTCTCCCCTGATGTCTCTCCCTCTTTTGAAAGTGTCTTTCCCTCTGTTGAAAATGTCTTTCCCTCTTTTGAATGTGTCTCCATCGTTCAAACGTATCTCTCCCTCTTTTGAATGTCTCTCCTTTTGAATGTCTACATTTTTTTAAATGTTTCTCTTAAGAATGTTTCTTGCATGAAAGTCTCACTTGTTGTGAATGTCTTCCATTTTTGAATGCATCTCTCTTTTAATGTTTTTCTTTTGAATGTTTCACTTTCTTATGAATCTTTCTACTTGTTTTGAATCTTTTTCCTTCTTTTGAATGTCTCTCCCACTTTTGTATGTGTTTCTCCCACTTTTGTATGTGTTTCTTTTACTTTTGTATGTGTTTTCCCTCTTTTGTAAGTATTTCTCCCACTTTTGAATGTGTTTCTCCCTCTTTTGAATGTTTTCTCCCTCCTTTGGATATGTTTATCTATTTAGTGTCTCCCTTTTCAATTTGCTTTTTCCTCATTTGAATCTCTGCTCCTTTGATGAGATTATCTTCATTTTTCAGGTAAAGGCAATGAGGATAAGAGAGGCATTCCTGTAACATATGATGTCTATAACAAGTCCTGGTTGTATGTCAATGGTCACCCTGTGGTCTGCAACCGCTACATGGAGGTAAGTATGTAGAATATAAGTAAAATGGTAGCTAGTCGAGCTAGCATACACTATATGCTCCATAAAGGGCTGGGGCCTCTGTAGGTAGTAAAATAGCAATTTATAGAATGAAGTTCCCAAAGATATTCAGCTGAACGCTCCATTCAGCAGAATGATGCAAGTCGTATATCATTTGATGATGTTTCAAAACGGTACATTCCCATCTCTCTTACCTCTGTAATACAGATACAGACACTAGGCTGCATCCCCCAGAAAGGGGGGTGGCCAACAGCAAGGTGCACCTCACACCCTCATACGCTCACACTCACACAACATAGCCCTTTTGTGCTAAAGGGTCCGGCCGGTAGCCCCCCAACTTACACTCTGGGTCCCGAATGCACCAAGGAACCGTCGTCAGCAGCAGGGCCCGACAGTTTTCATTGGTTTACCCCCGCCCCGTCATAATGGCCGGGCCCCCCACCCACGACCATCCCGACAGCGAGTTGCCAAGGGCCGGAAAGCACATCAGAGCAGCGTCAAAATCAACCATTCACGACCATTCTCCACTCACGTCTGTTCATTGCACGCTTGCTCGCCACCTCCACATTCATGTCTCTCCTTCCCAACCTCAATAATGCTTGGATGAAATTAGGACTGCTACTACAGTTATGTATTTTTTATGTCACAGCAACACAATTTGAAAGTTCTTGTGGAGTGCTGCAAAATTATGGAATGTTATGTATAACATTTAAATAAAATCATGTTTTAAAGCTCTGAATTGGCTCTCTTCTCTCAGTTTTGAAGCTATTATGTCTTGCAATGCATCATGGGAATACTATCATTGAGTTATACAATTTAAGGGACAGATTTTTCCAATTTTGAATATAGAAATTTGCCAGTGCCAGTTTTGAAAAATTAAAAATGGTGAAAAATTCTATCCTCCATCAGTTTTGAAGTTGTCATATGCATTAGAAACCTAATTGGAAATATTTTCTGCAGTAGATATTATGAAAAAATAATTGCACAAATTTGAAGTGTAACAATCTGCAGATTATTGATTTATTCATGAACATTGGCTGTTCATTGTCAGTTCTCTTCTCCTGCAGGTTTGAAGCAATCATATCATGGAAAACCTCATTAGAAAGTTCTTGTTTAGTACTACAATGAAATTGATTTTTTAACTAAGTTGTAGAAGGCACTTTTATAAATGTGAAAAATAATTCTGGTCCTGCACCCTACAATCATCAGGGTATCATGCGGTGCACTGTATAATTTGAAACGTTTTTGGCAGTAGCGTCTTGAAAAAGAATTGATTTTTTTGCCTAATTCAAAATTTCAGTTTTTCTGAATGTGGGTTTTCTAAAACTATTTTAATCTATTTGTCAAACAGTTTTTAAAGGAGTCACAAAGAGCTGGGGGAATATTGATATTTTTCTCATGAAAATGGGTTTTAGACCTGTCCTGGCACCATATTTGTCAGCACAACTCAGCAAGCTGACTGTACTGTTTTTGTATTTAGAACACCAAGACTCCAACACAGAGGACCATTGTGCTTCTGTAGCTACAAATTACGTGTAGCTTGATAGCGCCATGACAACCAGCTGCTTTGTCTTGGGACATCCTTTCCACTATAGATATGAAACTTTTTTTTTGTTGCAATGGTAGCTCACATGTAAATAATCCATGCCTTGTGGAAAGTGTCCTTTGGGATTCAATTTGAACATTATTTATCATAATAATTGAATGCTGTCAACATATCATATTAATTTACAAATAAGAGAATTCTATCAGACATGATTGTTTTGCTGTGGTGGACAATGTATATATAATTACTTTTTGTTAGCTAGCTACTTGTTTAAATAGCTAGATATATCAAATATTTTATTCAGAAAAGTAGAACAGATCATGGTTCTGTGTTATTACTTTGCTAAAAATGTCATATAGCTAACATTTAAATGATAGGTAGGTAGCTATCCACCAGATCGTTATTCTTATTTACTTTCTTTCTACATCCCCGCTCTGGAGATGATCGTTCATGTCCATTTACATTTTTTTTCTGATTACTTTCAAAACTACTTAATCGTCCCATCATTACAAATTGCCACTATACGTGGCTATGAATTTATATTTCCTAAGATAGTTGAAGAAATCATGTGTCTAATTTATGATTAGTAGCTCAATAACTATTAATGATTATGTGGGAAACCTGACTACCTAGCTACACTAGTCTGTTCATGATAATACAGTGAATTAAATAAGTTTCCAAAAGCAAGGCTATTATCGAGTAGGACTCATTGAGGAAGGTAAAGATGCTAATGCATACACACAGGTGGCCAGCCTGATCTCTAGTATGAACCCTGGCATCAGCCCCACAACCGAAAGTGAGGAGGTGCTGATGCTGCAACAGGCGTTGCTCTGGCTCATGTATGACAACAATCACCTGCATCATTACCCTATGGCCATAGGTGAGTGGGCAAATAATCATCAAGAAACCTTTCATTCTGTATTGTCTGCCAAGGGTTTACTGTGAAGCTTTCTTTAATCTGATCTCACATATGTTTCAAGTTGTTATTCAACTCTTTTCTCTAATCTAGTAATAATTCTCAGGTACTCAGTACAGTATGCTAACACAATGTCATCAATGATTGATTAACCTATTAAATAGCTTGTATCAAAATCTTTACCCCATTGCTGATTGGCTTCAGTTTAGCCCTTCATCATAATCATACAGACAGCCACTTGATATGGAAAAATGGGATATAGATGAGAAATTTATCAGAGATACTGGATTATAAATTAGTATCTGGATAGAATTACTTTTTTTAGGATGAGCAATAACATGACTACACAATTAAAGCCAGAGAAGAATCCTTCCGGATTGCCTTGCATACACAATGAACAAGTTAGCTATTATTCTATGTAGCTATGTCAGAATGCTGAACATAAGTTGCTACAAGGTAGCTAAATAGTTACTGCTTAGAAGTTGTTACATTGATAGTCTCTTGGATGTATTATTATTGTTAAATAAATGCATTGTTTGCCAAAGTATAATAGCAAAGTACATAACAGTTATGTCCCTCACATCTATGAAAATCGAGCTATCAACCTGATAACCATCGCACCTAGGTCCGATCATTTTTAGATTCTGTATTTTGCTAAAAGGGATCAACTCTGTTATCAAATGGTAAATGTCAATTCACATTTTACTTCAACCACTCCAGCTGTTAATGTGAGAATACTTACTCAATAAGTCTCTTCCCCACTACAGCCAACCTTGGTGACCTAGAAGAGATGTCCCCCAGCCCGGGCCGTGCCATCCCAATGGCCCTGTACCAAGAGGCGATCGCCAGCAACGTGAGCCACTACAGCAATCATCACGTGTACCCGTACACTTTCCTTGCCGGCTACTGCTACCGCAACAGACTCTACAAGCAGGCCTTGCAGGCTTGGGCCAAGGCTGCTAGTGTCATCAAATAGTAAGACCACGTTGTTATCTATTTGTAGTCAATTATCAGCTCCTGTCACAGTATGGCTGACAGGCTGTCAGCAAGATAGTCTTTATCAATAGCCTAACATATCTCAGCCTTTATTGTCCTACAAGCTATGAAATGCTAGCTACTACATTTTTACTTGCTATTATGGGCAACTGACGTTGAATGAGATCAAATTATTTGCTGTATTCACCCTTGGAAACAGTTGGAGGTTTTCAAATATTTCAAAATAGTATTTTCACAATATTTACATGAAAAAATATTTTTAGTGAATTATAAGTGATTATTGCAATCATCTATCATCACCATTCCACCTCAAATACCGTCAACAACCACCTTCATGTTATGGGTGGTCGTAATTGACCCCTTCTTTGATCTAAACTTAATTCTGTTCATTGTCCTCATGATATTGGCTGTAAGAAGAAAAATAGCAGGCATCAGATAATTCAAACAGTTTGTTTGAATTTGGCCTGGAAGGATCTAGCATTTTGAACCAGACTCCAGAGGCAGATTCCCTAAGAAAAACCCTCCCCCTGAGGCATCTGTTAGGTTCACGGGCCGCACGGAGTCACGGCCCAACCGGGGAGGGGGTGAACACTCTTATTTTTCAGACTCTCCTCTCTCTTTACCCTTTACTATCTCTCCTTTTCTTCTTTATCCTGATTTGCTTGACTTCTTATTTACCTCATCTGCATCTTATGTTTAGTTCAAATTTCCTTGAACTTGTCTCAGACTCCTTCTTAACAACTCTCCTAATAGTCGTTGCACACAAACACACATACATAAACACGCATGCACACACAGACAGATACTTGAACATCCACATACCGGTTCTAACTATTCTCCTTTCGGGTGGCAAATAACAGCTAAGTTGCGCGCTTTCTTTCATGCAACCTTTTTCTACAACTATTCCTTCTTCTTCTTTCCATTCTTGCTGTTCTCATGCGTGAAATTCCCTACTCCTAGTGTAGATCTCATGCATGGGATCCCCGTTTTCTGTCTCTGCTTCATCTTCCCCCTCAGCAGGTGTTGGAGCGCGTAGCCCGCACCTTAAGGACTACTGCGAATCCTTGGGGCTCTGAAGAAGGGTAGGTAGTGTGTTATTCCTCCTTACTGCCATCCGGGGAGTGCTGGGATCATATGGTCTCAGCGCCTTTGGAGTTTCTGTACCTCCTGTGGCACCCGTACATACCATAGACGTTCGCCGCGTAAAGGACTTTGACTTTACGCAGCAGTAAACCTTAACTTGAACATTGAATAATAAGAAAAACAAAGACTTACTTCATGCAGCACTGTTTGCTGGTTTGACTTTCGACGCCAGAAGGACGATGACTCCAGCGCGCTAGAAAGCCTCGTCTAATCTAAACAGCAGCGATGACGTAACATTTTCAATGATGGTTTCTGGGCCAAAAACGTTTCAGACTGAGACCCTAACATAAAGATACATCATGGTTGGCAGCAAGAAACCGCGATGATGGTCGTACAAGGAGTGAAGTTGCATGCAGGCGGATGATCCAGAGCAAAAATTGCCGGCTGATTCGCCCGATGCTGTGCTTGATGTCTGTTACAGTTCTGGGGTGTTGGGTGAGCAGGTGGTCGCTGGTGCTCAGAGGGGCAAGTTTGCAGGAGACAAGGGTGATTGTGTTGTACATCCCAAGAACTTTTATGTTTTTTTTTGTGGATGACACTGGACAGTTGAGTCGATTGATTGCTGTGACTGGTAGGTTATTTTACCCAGTTTCAGAGTATGTATGACTGAAGAGAGGTGTGATAAATGGGTTTCTGGAAGAGGAAGCAAGACACTAAGCCTGCTATTCATGAATGTCAAAAAATTTCTGAAAGGTAGAACTCAAGAGTGCTGCAGTGAATGAGAAACTTCTGCAGAAGTGGAAGTCCTTAGTTGGATCCCACAAGGCACCTTGCAAGGCCCTCTACTTTTTTAGTAATGGCAATGATCTGAGCAAAAACTTCACATTCATCTGTCTCCTGCTTTGCAGATGATACCAGAGTACAAGGCATAGTGAAGGATGCAAGAGAGGCAGATGTTCAAGCTGATCTGGACGAAGTCTTGAAGCGGGCTGGCAAAATCAACATGCATTTCAATTAATCTAAATTTTAATTATTAAGATATGAAAAAAATTGACATAATACAGGGTTTTTATATCATTCTAACAATACTGCAGCTATTGAAGAAGAAGAAAGCTTGTGTGACTTTGGCGTACAAAAACAGAACAAGGCTTTATTCCATGAACAAATTGCAAAGGTTGAGGCTAGTGGTAGAAGACTGTTTGTGGTCCACGAGAACCTTTCTGTCAAGAGATAAAAGAACTAATCTAGGTTTCCCCCAGTTTCTCCCAAATGGGGTTTTCCAGTTTTCCCCATGTTTCCTCCAGTTGAAATAAAGTGGGGAAAACCTTCTTTGCTCACCCTTATGAATGATGCAATTGCAATGGATTGGTGGTGTGAGTTGAATTGGGAAAGAGTATGTAATGAGATCTTCGAGGGGTGTTGATACAAGCAGTATTAGTGTCCTCCTAAATGGAGAGTTATTGGAGGAATTTCAGTGTTAAGTACCTGGACTCTAATTTGAAAAAACTGAACAATTGGAAACTGAGTTAAAGTCATGCGTGCAGGAAGAGTGTAAATGATGGGTGCACTAAAGAGTGTAATGAGTTTAGGAACGTTGGGAATGAAAGCTGAGAGAGGGGTAGTTGTCCCGACAGTGCTCTACGGAGCTGAGACTTGGGGAGCGAGGGCAAAAGGTTGATTGATTCGAAATGAAATGTTTGATGAGCATGACTGGAGTGGCGATGGGAGACAGGATCAATAACGATGTGGTTTGAATTGAAACTAGGTATATAAAGAAGTTATAACGTGTAAACTGATGAATCTTGTTGTATCAAACGGTTTCAACTGCATTAAACTGTTCAGCAGCTGCTTGAATGACTCCTTACTCTAATTTCATATCTTCACAGCTACAACTACTCCCGAGACGATGAAGAGATCTACAAAGAGTTTTTGGACATCGCCAACGAGCTGATCCCTCACATCATGAGGACTGTCACCTCAGGCATCCAGGCTCACTCCATACTAAAGGTAATGCTCCAGTTCACCTGATGCGGCTTCTACCTGGTGCCCATTTGTGCATCATGCCCTAGCAACAGTTAGAAGAGACCGTTGCGATCGACGTTTCATGTAACCTTTTTATCCGACTCTCCCTCTCGTTTCCATTCCTGCTTTCTCATGCGTGAGATTCCTTTGCTTATGCTATGACTTTTCGAAATCGAGTGCTTTCCTAACCCAATCCCTAATTTGTAGCCCCCCGGCCCTCAGCTTCCTAATTTATGTGTACATCATGATGCATGTACAACTTAAGAGCACAAAGCGCCTCTTTCTACTTGGCTCTCAGCTTCCTAATCGATGTGTATATCACGATGCAAGTACGACCTAGAACCACAAAGCGCCTCTTTCCTACCTGGCCCTCTTCTTCCTAATTATTCGGTGCCAGAAGGACATTGACTCCAGTGCACTAGAAAGCCTTAACACACTCTAATCTAATCTTCTTCCTAATTGATTTGTACATCGTGATGCAAACTTGTACAACTTAAGAACACTCAGCGCCTCTTTCTAGCTAGTCCCCAACTTTCTAATTGACGTGTACATCATGATGCAAGTTCAACTCAAGAACACAAAACACCTTTCTGTCCGGCCACCTGCTCCCGAATTAATGTGTACAACATGATGCGAGTACCACTTACGAAAACAAAGCGCCTCTTTCTACATAGCCCTCAGCTTCCTAATTGATGTGTAAATCAAGATGCAAATAAAACTTAGAAACACAAAACCATGTTTTTTCTCATCTGTATCTTAAACGCAGCTAAAAGAATGTATACACAGATACAGATACAGACACTAGGCCGCATCCCCCAGAAAGGGGGGTGGCCGACGGCAAGGCGCACCTCACACCCTCACACGCTCACATTCACACAACTTAGCCCTTTTGTGCTAAAGGGTCCGGCCGGTAGCCCCTCAACTTACACTCTGGGTCCCGAATGTACCGAGGAACCGTCGTCTGCAGCAGGGCCCACAGTTTTCACTGGTTTACCCCCGCCGCGTCATAATGGCCGGGCCCCCCCCACCCACGACCATCCCGACAGCGGGATGCCAAGGGCGGGAAAGCACATCAGAGCAGCGTCAAAATCAACCATTCACAACCATTCTCCACTCACGCCTGTTCATTGCACGCTCTCTCGCCACCTCCACATTCATGTCTCTTCTTCCCAACGCCTGCTTCAGACCATCCAT
>SDVV010028333.1:0-11974 GCA_016164225.1 Gammarus roeselii | reverse complement strand
TATATATATATTTCCATTTTGTTATTCTTTTTGTTGTTTGCAGATACAGTACTCTCGATGCTCTCATGCACTCAATTGCATAAGTGTGATGTTCACGAGTGATGCTCAGATAACATTATAGGAATAAATTCGACGATTTTATATTACTTTTCGCATGATGTGGAGACCTGGTTCATTATGTTTTCATGAATTGATATCATATGAAACTCGAAATCACTTCAGTAATGTGATGTCAAGGATAATCGAATAGACATTTATTTCATTTAGCACATAGGACTGATTATTAACTCTTAAATCTATTCGACAATGTAGTGTACTAGGTTATCACTTCTTGCCATGCCACGTTTTCCATTTTTCAACTTGAATTTGTATGCATGCATCGAAATATTGAGTGAAGACATATAGTACCCTAACATTTCCTCCTCTTGAATTTTTTTTACCGGTCCACTCGTCAAACAGTCTAATTTTGAAGAAAAACCTCAATAGATAAAATATTTTGGGAATGATACGGAACTGGCACGTTTTTATCGAAACATGTCTTAATATATACAGTATCTGGAGTTATTGTGATTTCTTAGAATCGGAATAATTCATTATTTGCTGGATTACACTTCTTCGTAATAATTATTCAACTTCGAAGATTTTTTTCTTTTCGGTATTCGACCCGTTTGTCTGCATGATGGAGATGATCAACCCATCCAAGTAAGTCATAAAAAAACTATCACCCGAGTCCATGGCGGGGTGAGAGACTAAGCATGTTGCACTCATGTCAATGTGCACTCGAGAAGTCTTGGTCATGCGAAATGAATGCCAACTTAATAGTGAACAAAAAATAACTAAAAAAATCATTAATGAGTGACTTTTCTACCCGCCCTCATTTTGAAAACTAAGCCATCTTAAGCTTCACTGAGGATAGCCCATAACATACTTGAGATGAGGGAGACATTCGCTTGTGCTCTATTTATTTTGATTGCAATAAGGACGGAGGTCTCTAATACGCGAATATTTAGTATTGTATATTTTCAATAGAGGTAAGGTCAGGTTCTGGCCTGTATAGTGTGAGGCCAAGCCAAGACTAGCACTTCTACCCCGGCACTGTAATGGGCTTTGTTGTGCACAGTTACGTAAGTATTTAGTATCACAAATGCATTTATATAACACTACTTCCTCTCCACAGAGGCTTAGCGTGACCAACATGCCCAGGCCCCAGAGACCAAGTGGCGCGCAATACACCGTAGCTGCGTCTAAACAACTTTTATCGTCCATGCTTTCGTGTCCACACTTTTGGACCTTTCTGAGGCTCACTCGCTACCACATAAGGCGTTCCTCAATGCGTAGGATTTCGTTGGTAATAGAGCATTTTGTATGAGTCTGATTTATTAGATATCTGGACACGACAATATTTTCGCATACAAATAAATTGTTTAGGTAATAACTTTGCAGTTTTTTGTTTGTCCTAACCATGTTGCAAGTGTCCACAGTTCAACCTTTCAATAAAGACTGTCAATGCCGTCGATATTCGAACAAAGTCACTCGAAATCCCGTTACATTAGACATTTATCTTACTTACGGTGGTGATATTTCACTATTTCGTGTGTCCACTGTTTTTGTGCTCAATCATTAATGACGATCAATGACGTGACACAAATTTGTTGGCCCCGTTTTACTCAATTGCTGATTCCTACCATTATTTTAGTTCACACTTATATGATATTAGAGGAAGAACGCAGTGCATGGACTTGAAACAAAGAACAAATTGGAAAATTTCATGTACTATTTATTTTGTTGTTGCATAATAGCTTCGTCTTGCCCATGTGGCGTTTGCTGATGATAAGAATGATCAAATAATCTGAAACAACGAGTATATATAACAGCTGATGATAAGATTTATTAAATTAAATGAATCAACGAGTAAATATAACAGCTGATGGTAAGAATGATTAAATGAAATCAAACAACGAGTAAATATAACAGCTGATGGTAAGAATGATTAAATGAAATCAAACAACGAGTAAATATAACAGCTGATGATAGGAATGATTAAATGATCTGAAACAACGAGTAAATATAACAGCTGATGATAAGATTTATTACATTAAATGAAACAACGAGTAAATATAACAGCTGATGATAAGATTTATTAAATTAAATAAAACAACGAGTAAATGTATCAGCCAGACCATACTTCTCCTAACTTCCAGATGAACAAAAGACTCGGCCAATTGCTGTTCATGAGATATAAATGTTTTCCTCTCGCGCATCCACCCGAAAGCGCTTGTCATAATCACCGGCCCGGAATCAATCTTCATTCCCAGGAGCCACATTCAGTGGTGCTGTCTCGCTGTTATCGTCGGAGCTCCGGACAGTATTCAGAACATCGCTCTAATGCTGCATCAGCAACAGGAGCAACAGCAGCATCAAGAGCAACAGGCGCAGCACTCAAACACACTTGTTGTGGTTACTTATCTATTAGTTTTCAGCAACGACTGTGAAGTTTAATACTGTAATGGTCGAAACGGTTCAAGCTTAAGAGTTTTATTAGCGGAAAGCAGGGAAATGCCATACTTTTGTGAGGCACGAAACGAGCTCCAAGGCGAAAGCGTAGGCGGGAGATATCTTAGCTGCCCCCTTCTCGCCCTCGCCAGTTGTATCCATCATCCGGGGCTCCCTCGCGTCCTGTAGCTCTCATCGAATTAAACTCCCATTAGGGAACAATAATTTATAGAATTATGTATGGCGGCCTACGTTAGCGCAATGCCATGTACATCTTCAGGGGTCTGGTCGAGGACGGGATGGAGGGAAGGTAGAGCAAGCCTGTGCTTAGAGCCACAGCCATGGCATGTGCGGGGGCGTGTCACTGCAGTGAGTACCAACACAGCACTGTGACGTGTAGGAGCGTTCTGTTGAGATGAGGGAGATCTGCTCGCTTTAATGAATGGGAGCGCAATGAGGCGATGACGGGAGTGTGTGGGTTAGCGAGACGGGGAGATGAATGAAAGCGCGTGAGTGTGAGCGTGTAACCGGTGTGGCTGGGAGCGTGGCGCAGTTACGAGTAGGGGTGTGTCAGAGGTGTGAGTGTGAGTGTGCAACAGTGACGAGTTGCAGCGTGTCCGTGGTCAAGGTTGATGCGTGACACTGTGACGAGTAGCTACGTAACCGTGGAGTAGGTGAGGGCCCTAAAAATGGACCTAACGATACGGAAATTGTCAGTGGTGTGTGTGGTAGTGTGACAGTGACTAGTTGAAGCGTCAGTAGTTTGGGTGGGAGTGTGACACAGTGACTAGTTGAAGCGTCAGTAGTTTCGGTTGTAGTGTGACTCAGTGACTAGTTGAAGCGTCAGTAGTTTGGGTGGGAGTGTGACACAGTGACTAGTTGAAGCGTCAGTAGTTTGGGTGAGAGTGAGACACAGTGACTAGTTGAAGCGTCAGTAGTTTGGGTTGTAGTGTGACTCAGTGACTAGTTGAAGCATCAGTAGTTTGGGTTGTAGCGTGACACAGTGACTAGTTGAAGCGTCAGTAGTTTGGGTTGTAGTGTGACACAGTGACGAGTTGAAGCGTCAGTAGTTTGGGTGGGAGTGTGACACAGTGACTAGTTGAAGCGTCAGTAGTTTGGGTGGGAGTGTGACACAGTGACTAGTTGAAGCGTCAGTAGTTTGGTGGGAGTGTGACACAGTTACTAGTTGAAACGTCAGTAGTTTGGGTGGGAGTGTGACACAGTGGCTAGTTGAAGCGTCAGTAGTTTGGGTGCGAGTTTGAAACAGTGACTAGTTGAAGCGTCAGTAGTTTGGGTGGGAGTGTGACACAGTGACTAGTTAAAGCGTCAGTAGCTTGGGTGGGAGTGTGACACAGTGACTAGTTGAAGCGTCAGTAGTTTGGGTGGGAGTGTGACACAGTGACTAGTTGAAGCTTCAGTAGTTTGGGTGGGAGTGTGACACAGTGACTAGTTGGAGCGTCAGTAGTTTGGTGGGAGTGTGACACAGTGACTAGTTGAAACGTCAGTAGTTTGGGTGAGAGTGTGACACAGTGACTAGTTAAAGCGTCAGTAGTTTGGGTGGGAGTTTGAAACAGTGACTAGTTGAAGCGTCTGTTGTGCGTGAGGTAGCGTGACAGTGACAAGTTGGAACTTGCGAGTGGGAGCATGACGTAGTGACGAGTTGGAGCGTGTCAGTGGTGTTAGTGAAAGCGTGACACAGTACGAGTTGGAGCGTGTCGGTGGTATGAGTGGGAGCGTGACACAGTGATATGTTGGAGCGTGTCGGTGGTGTGAGTGGAAGCGTGACACAGTGATATGTTGGAGCGTGTCGGTGGTGTGAGTGGAAGCGTGTCACAGTACCAGTTGGACCGTGTCAGTGGTGCATTGCAGGACGCTGATAGTATAGAGACGATATCTTACTGAGGGGGTCATGGTTCCATGTACCTATAACTCTTACAACTATTTTGGAGCGGCCCCTTGTTTGGGTGATCGAAAGCAACTTCTTCATGAAGTAGTGCTGAAGATCTTGTGTTTAACCAAAAAATAATCAAAGGAGGCTTCCTTTCAGTAATTTATCAGCATCGAGATCTTCATATATGGTAGATCAGTAACAAAACTTCGATTTTATCCTTTGAGAGACTGCTTTAGGGCACGGAAAGGTCTCTTTACCTAGTATAATCCTCTACCACGACGCATGTTATGTTTGCCTATCATTGATGATGTGACAATCACCATGATAAGGCGTGGTTCGGATATACTTCGATGATAGTATGGCCTTCACATCTGGACGCTCCCTGCACCTCATCAGTGAATACCTGACATCACCTGCCCAACGAAAGATGGACAGCACATCTGGGCGGTCCCTGCACCTCATCAGTGAATACCTGACATCACCTGTCCAACGAAAGATGGGCAGCACATCTGGGTGGTTATATCAGTACTGCATATTTGAAGGGAGTGGAAAGAACGCCTAAGGCACATCAGGTAAAATTGTTATAAAGCTACTGTACTAATTACAGGTTGCCGCCACATTTCCTATGCCAAGCCTCATCCGCGAACACGATCCTTCTTATGCAGTCACCCACTATTGCTCGAGGTCGGTCGGTAAGTTCATATACTTCCACAATTCATTCCATGTCCATGAAAACTTTTGATGATGTACATTGGTAACAATTTTTAAACCCCGCGGGAGGTTATACAACGCTTCTTTATCATATTTAATGGACACATTTGTCTTAGGTAAAAACATAAACACGATAGAGTGATGTTCCTAGCCTTTCTTCTATGTGTAGTCAGTTGGAGTAACTTAATACGTAAACACGATGGAGTGATTTTTCTAGCCTTTCTTCTATGTGCAGTCAATTAGAGTAATTTATATCTGTTTATGTCTTACCTGTAAATATTCAGCTTTCATATATTATGTTGCTGATTATTTCTTTCTGAGCGATTCGGCCGTGTATCTTTGCATCTGCATCAATAACGTTGGTGTGATTCGGCCGTGTATCTGTGCATCTGCATTAATAACGTTGGTGTGATTCGGCCGTGTATCTGTGCATCTGCATCAATAACACTGGTGCGATTCGGCCGTGTATCTGTGCATCTGCATCAATAACGTTGGTGTGATTCGGCCGTGTATCTGTGCATCTGCATCAATAACGTTGGTGTGATTCGGCCGTGTATCTGTGCATCTGCATCAATAAAGTTGGTGTGATTCGGCCGTGTATATGTGCATCTGCATCAATAACGTTGGTGTGATTAGGCCGTGTATCTGTGCATCTGCATCAATAACGTTGGTGTCTAAATAACAGAGCATTACATCGTTTATTCCAAATTCAAGTAAGGTAGTGCATTTGACAATGTTGGAGTCATAATAGGTCTCATTAAATCTGTGACCCTTCCTTCAATCATTCATTACACTCGGGTCAATACCCGGAGCATCATTCTGCTCTCTACCATGATAGTTGCTTAGGAATGATAGTCCTCGTCATGCCGCTCATAGTTAATTCAGAACCCATTTACTGCTAGATTGGTGTTTGAGCAGAGCTGACATTAAAATCAAATTATCTTATTGGTTGTTCAAGGATGATCGTCCTCTACATGCGACTCATAGATAATTCAGAACACATTCACCGCCAGATTCGTCTGTGCGCAGGCTGCTATCAAAAACAAATTATGTTATTGGATTGTAGTGGCGGAGCGAATGACCGACCTCATGCCTGAGTCCCTCGCCGGAGTTTGCAAAGAGCAGCAAGATTGCTCATCAGCTGCAGCATTCTCTGATTAAGTGGCCCCCAGATCTGCACAGTGCGCAGGCAGGACCTAATAAATGGTCTAAACTGCTTCCACCGGTGTGGATGTGGCTCTCACTGAACAGCATTTGTCGTACCCTACAGTCTGCTGAGTCTGGTATTACTAGTTTAATGGCCCACTTGAAGCGCATCAGTCTATGTATTGTGTTTGATTTAATTGCATCGTATATTTTTCTGTCTAGAATGGCACATATTTATGGGCAGACAACCGTTGGATCCTAAAGTGGAGGGTGACAAGGTAAGGCTGTAAAAGAAGGGGGTAGGCCCCCTGGCTCCGCAGCGCATGATCGCACCACAAGACAGCACTCTGTGTTACCAAGTCCAGAACTCGCAACATGTAGAACCAGATTCTGACATTGCATTCGAGTACAAGATCCACTCAACCACCGCAGTTGAATGGCTGTATCATACTTCATCTTAGGCTCACAAACAAAGAATTTGTAAGTTTTTTTTGTTGTAAACATTCAAATTTGATCAGCGAAGTCATTTTCCTATCACCATTGTTTCAAATACCGGATCTCAGTGCTCTAAAAACGCAGTTGTTCAGTGTCGAAATTTTATTGTTATCTGAAGCAACAGGGAAACGAAGTGATATGTATCGTGAATTGGGTTTTCGTTCTCACAAGGACGATGATCACTCCCAGGGCGGCATCACCATGGTCATCGCCTGCTGCAGTCTTCACTAAGGTCCAGATAAAAGTCATCCGGTGGAAAATCATCCTCTGCGATCGTTCGAGCAGTCAGTTAGATCATTTCATATTCATCATCTGTATTTTATTTACAGCAGTTAAGTCCATCACAATCTAACAAAAAATTCGAGTGTCATTTCAGTATGAAATTCAATTTTATCTTCAATTCCCTGATTCAGATGTCCGAATAACCTTCCAGGCTGCATATACTACTTGTGTCCCGTGGCAGTTATCAGTCGCGTTTTATAGATTCGTGGTTTGAACAACACTTTTGATGTGGAAGTCCGAAGCAAGGCTATGATCTCATTTGGTAGGCACAGGGGCGGGTGATCGGCGCACTCGGCAACACTCGAGTCGTTTGAACCCCACTGCCCCGTCAAATAATTTACGTTACAATGTTGTGATTGATCGTTCTCAAATTTTCAGGGATTCAGTGAAAATTGGAGATCGATTGATCAAACGGTCTTCGAGATGTCCCGTTGTGAAGATGACGGCTTGTGACGTCATACGCTTTTGTTCATCGCAGAAAACAAATAACAGTTTCCGATATCGAAACGAATGGACGAATACCGTTCGTCCATTCGTTCTTTAATATGTATTGCATTTCTAAGTTGCATATAACTATATTACTTGTTAGTTCTTGCCCGGGCAGTCGCCTTTCAATGGTTACATTCGTTCGTCAACGAAACATTCGGATTTGTGAGTTTCTGCTTCCGAAATCCTGCCGACAAAGATGACACTCCGCTACGATGCGCAGTTACCGAAATCATAACCGAAACCCAACTCACCAACTCTACGACTCTAACACGCTATCAAGTTCCAATTCGATACCTTGATGCATTCCGTTCGATTATGTAACTCTTTGATTATGTGACTGATGACTCACAACCAAGCTATTCTTGATGATTGTAGTCCAGCGTTCCCATCTCAATGCTGCGTCTTAGTAGGAGCAGAATCTTCCCTGTCGAAAATTTAACTTTGAATTGAACAAATTTTATATTTAAATATGTTTTTGATATTGCTTGGCACTAATTCTAGCAATTACTTGCATTATAAAGTTCACGATGCACGCACACTGCAGGAATCGATTCAGATGTCAAACGTGATTTATCTGATCAAAATTTACCACAACAGTCAATTTGAAATGCAATAATCGATTATTCACTAATGATTTCCTGTTGGTTTTCTCCTCGACAGCTGATACTGAGCGTCAATGTTTTCTTGAGCACGTACTTAGGGCTATTACTGTTTTTTGTCACTGACAAGCTGGTGAAAAAGCACAAACTAAAAATTTGACATCATTTGAAGTGTTGCAGAAAAAAAATCATTGTATACGCTGAACTGTGTTGGAACTGTGTTGGAAAGATGGTGTGCAGAAACTTATCCGCAATTTTGGCGCAGATGACGTAACACTAGGTATTGATGAATCATAGTCAGTGAAGTCTTGGACCAATAATGTTTTAGAAACATCTATCCCATGTGACAACCTTTGACTGCCATCCGGTGACAACACAATTGTCGATTGGTCTAACATATGGAAATATTCAAGATATCAGAATTGAGGAAAAAGATGGAAATGAGAGCTACCTTCATGATGTTACATCTCCTCCTGGTCTCAGGTAAGTGTTTCTTGAATTTTATTATATTCATCTAATGTATGTTCAGTTGATGTTAACGCTGCGATATAAATGATTTTTAGTGTTTAGATCCCCTCCAACCTTGGATGTTTTAGCTCCAAGAAATAATCGTACCTAGCCGAATAGTGGGGAGGAGACGAGGGCCGATCCAAGAAATAATCGTGCCTGACCGAATAGTGGGGAGGAGAAAACGGAAGATTTTTCTCCTCCCCACTACTTATATAATAATGTTGTTTATTCTTCAATTTATTTTCATGAAAAAATATTGAAGGGGTAATTCCCTTTCACAGAGAATTTTTTTATGTTAAATTGTGAAAACTAAATTTAAATTCTATTCACCCTAAGACTCATCGACTCTTATAAATGAAAAACCCACGGGATCAGCGGCATGACGTCATGCTGCTAATGCCTTCGGACCATCATTGCGGATCCCAATGTTATCATTAAATGCTATGAAAAACATACCATTATCGTACACTAAAAGTTGTTCCCACGCAAATTGACAGATAATGAAAGATATAGGTAGGTACTGATTGATAAATCAATCCCTTAGACAAGCTGATTGAAGGAATCCGCTCACAAAATTTACACAACATTTCTCAAGATAGGATAAGATGTACACAAATGGATCCCTATTAAGGAGCATCGACCACCCTAAAGGTCTTCTAAATTGGTTCATTCAAGACTCGTTCAACCGATCGCGGTCCCATGGAGTGTGAAAGATACCAGTTTAGGATCAGATGGTTTGTGTGATTCATACACCTATAATAAAATAGTCCATTTCACCCTTTGATGCTGTCTCCCTATTGATCTATGATTGACACTATTAGTTCTCTTTTCTGCATTGCTCTCCCAGCATCGATCCTATCCTTTGTTGGCCTCGCGGCGCCATCTGAATAATCCATACCTGGTGCGCGATGGACGGCCCTCGGGAGTTTTTTGGTGGCCTGTCTTGCCCTCGCCGGCGGCCTGCCACCGTCGGGGCAGTTATTGCTCGCCTTTGATTTATATCGGCCGGAAGATTTTTTTTGTCATCGCCGATACATGGAGGTCAAAAAGACGTTAGAGGCAGGACCAATGATACTTTCTTATCTTGCGGCCTTCTGTTCCTAGTTGGATTGTTTGTTTCATTATCGGCGAGATTCAAGTCAGCTATAAAATGTGAAGCGGTAAAGATGTGGGGATTTGTTTGCATGCTTAATTTTACCTTCGATCTTGTCACACGTGAAACATATAACCGAGTTTGGCAAACATCAAAAACATTTACATTAGCACTCGGGCGTGATTTTTCAAAATAAGATACACACTCATTGTTTGTATCCATAGTATTTACATCACAGCAATGTTTTTTAGGCGATTCATCAAAGCCTAATGGTTTCACCTACGTCATGTCCCAACTGCTCACGTCAAGCTGTCGATTACATTCAAGAACGTGTAGCCCGTTCAACGAGAAGGGGTTGCAAGCACACTGAAAAAGTTCTAAATTCATTATATTTTCTCCCAAAACATTGTGTATGTATGTATGTATAGACATACAGCTATTTCCCCCTAGTTAGGATGGTGGCTAAGTTAGGCAGACACAGAGGGGGGAAGTGCCAAATCTCCCCGCCACAAGACCGCCATGTCCCTGCCGAGGCTCGAACTCTCGACATGCAGCACTAAAGGCTGACACTGCAGTCGGATACGCTAACCACTCGGCCATATCTAGGTGCTTGTCGTGCGCAAAAACTTTGTAACTCAGAATATCGCTAAAGTAGTGTAACCGAAACGTCGGAATAAATGAACCTTTAATTTGTGATTTGTCTTTCACTTTCCGAATCGTTCTTCGACGACTCGACCATGATGGAAAAGAGCATTTTATAATATTTAAAAAACAAATTAACTTTACCTGAACTACAGGGTAAGAAGTATTATATAAATATGCAAATGACAATAGGAATATTTGTATGCGAAGGGGCAATTAATGGGCCGTCTACTTTATTACATGATGGAATAAAGAAGAGTTCGTTCCTCTGCTGAGTTGCACTCTCGTTCGTTTCATCAGTGTTGCAGTAGCTCTTCCGAACAGTTTTTATTCAGTTGTCGTGACTATATATATTATAAAAAATCTGAAATATTGCAACAACTGTCCTTAGGTAAATTATACAGAAAGTATATCTCATTTCATGTGTTTAGGCTGCGATGCTATTTAAGGGGTAAATAGTTTAATTTATCTCCCAAACATTGTTAGCCTGATGTGTTGTTATTTTACACAGCAGTATATTTGGCGTAAGCTAGCGTGGCCAAAGTATTTACCTACTCATTTAGCTATAATATGTTATAGTTTCCTCAAAAATGTTTGTTTATTGGCCTACTAGAAAACAAACTTTGAATCTCTCCTACTTACAATATCTGCTGGAATTATTTTCCCCTCAAAAAACAGATGGAGCCTCTCCAAGCCTTTGTTTTTCTTAGGATGTTTGTCGTGCGCACTCTGCACAGCTCGTCTCAATTCTCGCCCTGTTTGTTATGCAGAAAAGGACGGTCTTATCGTCTCGGGCAGGCTCGTCGCGGCCAACATCTA
The DNA here is from genome assembly GCA_016164225.1 of Gammarus roeselii. Classification (NCBI taxonomy): domain Eukaryota; kingdom Metazoa; phylum Arthropoda; class Malacostraca; order Amphipoda; family Gammaridae; genus Gammarus; species Gammarus roeselii. The sequence continues at coordinate 804 of SDVV010028333.1, read as the reverse complement.
AGCGGCCTAATTAGCGAACTCCTTCGCAGAGGCTGCCGCCGCAGACAAGGAAACTTACAGAGATGGAAAACGGGTGAAAACATGCGGGGGAACTAATACTAAAAGACAATTTGTAATACGCCGCAGACATTTTATTCCCACTGTTCTTGAAACACACATTTTGGTGTTTCGTTCCTGGTCTGTATTGCTGAACAGACCATATAGGCTTCAAATACTAAATCATTTGTCCCCTTGATGACTTGAATCAGCTTCTTATAAAAAGGACTGCAATTTTCTCATGTCATTTACCGGTATCGCAGTGTATAGAATTCATTGGCATATCCTTAACCTCTTTGGAAAGTGAAATAATTATTTGGCTAATTTCGAATTCGTTTTAGTTTGAAGTATCCATAACTAAATATTGCCGTGAATATTGTAGCTAAGATAAGAACACACAAGTTGCATAACACTGCATTTACATAACATTTTGCTTGGTAATTAGAACCTATTCAACTTACTCTATTAAGACGTAAGTCGGGGATAAATAAAATATTTGTCAAGCCGGCAGGTAGCGAAGCTATTTGGGAAGGGCGCTCGATCCAGGTTAATAAATTATAAATGTAGATTAACGCGAGTAACTAACATAAACTTAAATTCATGACACCATCAATTGAACAATAAAACCATTTCTCAGGTATGAAAACATTGGTACGTTGCACACTTAACAATATTGTTGAATTTCCGACCAACATTAAGTACATTTATTGGTGCCCAATCAAAAAACTGGAAATCATCTATTTCCCTTTCGTAGTCGGAATGGGAAAT
>SDVV010028332.1:0-11974 GCA_016164225.1 Gammarus roeselii | reverse complement strand
ATATATGTATATATACACAGATACAGATACAGACACTAGGCCGCATCCCCCAAAAAGAGGGGTGGCCGACGGCAAGGCGCACCTCACACCCTCATACGCTCACACTAACACAACTTAGCTCTTTTGTGCTAATAGGGTCCGGCCGGTAGCCCCTCAACTTACACTCTGGGTCCCGAGTACAGTCCGAGGAACCGTCGTCGGCAGCAGGGCCCCACAGTTTTCACTGGTTTACCCCGCCGCGTCATAATGGCCGGGCCCCCCCCCACCCGCGCCCATCCCGACAGCGGGGTGCCAAGGGCGGGTAAGCACATCAGAGCAGCGTCAAAATCAACCATTCACAATCATTCTCCACTCACGCCTGTTCATTGCACGCTCTCTCGCTACCTCCACATTCATGTCTCTCCTTCCCAACGCCTGCTTCAGACCATCCATCCACCCGAACTTCGGTCTACCTCTAGGCCCGCGACCACTCGCCTCCGCATTCATCACCCTTTCCACCAATCTCCCTTCGTATATCCTCTCCATGTGCCCGAACCATCTCAGAACACGCGCATCCACTCTGTCCTCCAACTTCTTCACCATCCCTGTTCTGATTCAAACCACGTCGTTGGTGATCCGGTCTCTTAGCGTTTCTCCAGCCATGCTCCTCAAACAAGTATTAGAATGGTGTATTTCTTTTTTAAAGATGATACGGTCGCGCAATTTTGAATGTCGGCCGGTAGATTGTGGAAAAATTTTGGAGCTGTAATAGTGAAAGTTTTGGAGCCAGTCTTTGATCTTCTGAACTCGGTGTCAATATTATTTTCGTTTCGTGTAGATCGTTGATGGGCCGCTTTACGCGTTGATAACACAATACCGTTTGAACATCAGAGCTTATTGCGGATTTTAAAGACTCGTACAGCTTCACTGAGCTCTGGTCGTTTATGAGTTCAGCCAGCCAAGTTTTTGTAGGATTGGCATTACGTGAACACTTTTTTTGAAGTTACCGTCACGGACTACTTTTGCGGTGAAGTTTATGCCACGTTGAATGTCAGAGAGTAATGTTTTTGTGCACTTCCCTCATATTTTAGGGCAAAAGTTTGAATGTGAAAAGACCAGAGCATTCATTGCGAGTAGTCTAGACTTGAAGTCGAGTTTTTTTTTGTTTGATTGAGAAACATGAGTGTGTTATTCAGTTTGGAACACAGTTCTCCATCATGATATACTGAGGTCATATTAGGATCAAGTCAAACTCCCAGACTTTTGACTTTGTCATCAAGAGAGATTTTTATACTCATACAGTCAATAACAACATTATCGGGTACTCTCCTTGTATTTGCTTTTGATCCCAGGATAATGCACTGGGTCTTATTTGTATTACCTTTGAGCCCATTTGAAGAATACCATTATTCAGATATGTGGTTCTACGCAGTTTCCGCGTCCTCCTTCAGCTTTTCAATTTGGTTTGCCAGTCTCACGAACAGCAACTGAACCTCATCAGCATATATTGTCATTCTGGCGTTGTCTCGAGAGTTTCCACAGTTGATGTCATTAATAAACAAAAGAAGAACCGGTCCGATAATCGATCCTTGTGGAACTCCAAAGTTTACCGGTCTTGGAGAAGATGAATTTTCTCTCTGTCTAGCACGACAGATTAGGATCGATGCCTGAGGTAGCTTTCAAACTAGGATGTGTGTATGTTCAGTTGTGAGAGTTTTTTCAGTAAGAAGTCATGATTGACACTATCAAATGCTTTAGATAGGTTCAGTAGCACGAGTAATGACATAGTTTTCGTCCAAAGCTTTGTATACGAGTTCGGAGATTTTGAGTAGTGCGTCTTCAGTTGACGTCTTCCGTCTGTAGGCGTACTTACATTTATTGATGAGGTTTGCCTCCTCTAGGTAGTCAAGGAGTTGACGTATAATGATTTTTTTTCAGGATTTTAGAAGTTACTGGTAGGAGGCTTTTTGGTCTATAGTTTGATGGGTCGTTTATCTCCCCCTTTTTATGGATATTTTTGATGAGCGCATGTTCTCAATTTTGAGGGAAGGTATTTGTGGCAATGGATGTGTTGATGAGCAGCTGGAGAAATGGCAGAACAATTTATTAACCGTCCTTGAGGTACTGCAGCGTTATGCCATCGTACCCACAGGAATTTGTGTTATTAAGCGAATAAAGGGCTGATTTAATCTCATGTATGCTTGCCGGGTTCGGTGACCACATTTGGTCCTTCATGGGTAATGAGTTGTTATGGGAGTCAAATTTGAGCCGAATTGGCGTTTTCGTGGCCGGGGTTTTGCGCACTCCCGTAGTAATTTTGTTATGCTCGATCATCACCTCTTCGTGTGTGTGCTTTCCAACGTTAGCGAAAAAGTCGTTGAAAAATTCGGGTGCTTCTGCAGGGTTTTCGTAATTGATAGACTTTTTTGGTTTCTTGTGGGGCACAATGTTGCCAAGGATGTTCCAAGTCTGCTTCGGGTATTTTTTTGCTTTATCCAAATGAGCGAGGTGTGCGTCTCTCTTTGCTTCGCCTATCAGTTTTCGCACGCGTTTTTTCAGCGAGTCTAAAGCTGCTTGCAGAACGTTCAAAATCCGCTGTTCATTATTTCAATCATTGTTATTTGTGTTGTTGCTACTTTTCGAGGCTTGCTTTTTCATTGATCTCTGAAGATGTTTTGGGTTTTTTGTTTCCTGATTGAGTACAGGAGTCATTCAGCTGTTTGGAGGGCGTGTCAGTTTCTTTGTAACTACTGGCGCAACTGTGTCGAGAGCGGCTGAGAACGTGTCTGTGAAAATGGCCGATTAAATATTCACGTCATCCGTGTTGCGCATGTAATTAAACAATGGTACTCTGTTCCACAACTCTTTTTTTTAGTAAATCTAGTGAGTAGTTTTCTTCTGTTCTGTACGTTAGAATGACTGGTTTCCTTTTTCCTTTACGTACTGTGATCAGGCAGCTTGTTTCTTGGTGGTCGGCGAGTGACTCACAAACGTTGGTGCTTAGGACAGACGATAGATTGTTTGTAATGATCAGATCAAGCAATGAGCTACTGTCTTTCGTGATTCTAGTTGGCTCCTCAATGAACTGTTCCAGTTTTAGTCTCTTAAGTATTGGGCCAAGTTTATCACGTTATAGTTGATTTTCATTGAAATCTCCCAAGACGTAGCTACATGTTCTTCAAATTAGCTGCTGATTGACCGATTGCTGTCTTTGGGTGGCCTACAAAAGGCTCCGACAATAAAAAAAATAGTTTTTTTTGCTTGCACGCTTATCCAAACGTCGTCGAATTTATCTCGGTTCCGACCGTTTTCCGTATCCTGGCTGTGTACTCATTTTTGGCATAGATACAGGCGCCGCCACATCTGTTACCTCGGTCTTTTCTGAACAGTTCATACCCATCTATCTGAATAAAGTTGCTGTGCATGTTAGGTGCAGGCCATGTCTCAGTCAGACAGAGTATATCAACATCTTCATCCCTTAGTAATAGCTTGATCTGGTCTATCTTAGACAGAAGACTTCTCTCACATTTGTGTTTTATTTGTATATGGTCATTGTCCTTTGGCCGAGGCTCGCTTGCTTTGCCGCTCGCTCTACTAGGGGCCCGAGTGTCATCTAGTCATATGTGCCCGGGTGCTCTGCGATGGCTATTTCTTGGAGTTGTGTTGTTGTTGTCATTATTGTTATTGTTATTATTAAACCATTTATTTCCATCGTCTGGCAATGGGTTTTCAATTTTTAGAAAATAATTAAATTCTTAAACATAAGACATGAAACTTCATTATCAACTACGCTATTTGAATTAACTGAAACGAGAGTTCCAAATTCTGTAAGGGGCCACCGGTTCGGATTATATGGAGCGAAATATTATTCACAATAGCACCATCAGTGCACACACAGAAAATGTCTTTTGACAAAGTAATCACGACTACAAAGCGTTGGGAAAACCAGAGACGCGAGGTTGAAAAATAAGAAATACTTGGGGTGGATAAATAACAAAATACATGGGTGTGGAAAAAAAAAGTACAAGGGGTGGGAAACACGCATGCACGTGATTTGAGTCTCGAGAACATGGGGTTGGGACATCGAAATGTGCTAACATATTGTAATGAAAAGTCTACATTATTGTACGATGACAAAGGTGTGGATGGACGATACAAATTATACAGAAAATATGAATACAATATAGAGTTTGGAAATCAAAAACCGCTAACATATTATAAAAATGGGTCTAAACCATTGTATGAATAATGAAGGGGTGAATAGGCGACATAAGTTATACAAACAAAAGTTATACATAAAATACACACCAAACAATTGAATGTACCATATACACACTTTATCACCGCTAGGAAATGATAAAATGATTGACAATCAGAATAATTCAATGCTTGAGTACACAAGTCGGATGAATATACTTTTGTTATAGAAGACATAGCAAAATGTTGCTTATAAGGCAATGATTGTATCATCAAAAATGGTACGGTAATTGTTAGAAATAATTCAATGAATTATATTAAAATCGAGTTAACCTTTGTCGAAGTTAGAAGCGGCCTATCGTTTCTCAAAAAGACAGAGTTCGTGTTTTAATTATACTAAAACAATTGAAACATTTGAAACATAGAGATAGACAAAACGCTAGTTAACACTCAAGGTAATTTGCAAAGACAATTGTGATAGGTAGCAACATAGAAAACATATGTATCGTCAGAGTAAAAACGATTAGATGGTGTCTCATTGTTGAGAATTATGGTGGTAGTGTTTTCTGACATGCTCAAGAACAGAATGCATTTTCTGGTTGATGGTATTATGCATTTAGCTTATGTTTGTGGGCAAAGTTACGGTTTTGAATTGATCGGTCAATAGCCTATTCTTGAACTACGTGTTGGATTTGAGATTCAAGAGGCTTGTTGGGAGGTTGTTTCAGGATTTTGGGCCAGGGATCGAAAAGCTCTACAGGCAGTTTATGTTTTCCTATGTTTAACATGCAGAGTATCATTATTTCTTGTGAATCGATTGTTCTTTTCGCCGCAAGAATAAATGTGCCTTTGGCTGCCGAGTGAATGTTTTTCTAGAAGATCTTTATGAATTCTGATCAACTCATGGTGTGTCAGTTTGTTGTCGATATTGAGCCACTGTTATTTTTCGAGGAGGAGACTTACGTGGTTTCGTTTTCTGTGATTACCATCGCATGTTATTCTTGCCTCAAAGTTTATACAATGTTGCACTTTTTCTCTTTGAGTTTTGGTGCATTTTCCCCAAACCGAAAGACAGTTGTTGATGTGAGAAAATACTAGAGCGCGGACATCAGTAATCTTGATTTGAATGTTTTTTTTTGCGGAGTTTAGGAACAAAAGTGTTCCCTTCAACTGGGAACACAGACAAGTTACGTAGTGTTTGAAGGAAAGGTCGGTATCAAACCATACTCTCAGACTTATAATTTTATCTTCAACAGGAATGTCAGATTTGCCAATCCCGATAAAGAAATTCATTGCAACTGTTTTTCTTTTGGAGTTCGAGCCGAACAAGATGCATTTTTTTTCAGAGTTGAGCTTGAGTCCATTTTTATCATTTCAATATTCCAAATTAGTTACGGCTGTTTTAGCGTCGTCTTTCAGCGCAGTCAGATCTGACGGTTTTTTGGAAAGCAATATTTCAACATCATCGGCGTACATTACCATTTTCCCTTGCTTCTTTGGTAATTTACAGTCGATGTCAATTACAAAAAACAGGAACAACAGAGGGCTAAGTATAGAACCTTGAGGGACCCCAAAAGCAACTGTGGTCGAATTTAATATTGTTGCGATCGAGTTTAACTGATTGTTGCCGATTCATCAGATAACTTTCGAACCAAGTAGGGTCTATTCCGATAATGCAGGGCTTGCCAAAAAAAATTATATGGCTTACACTGTCGAATGCTTTCGATAAGTCTAACAATACCAGCTGAGATATCTGCTCTCATCAAAGTTTTTGTGCAGATCCTCAGTGATGCTCTTAAGTGCGTCTTCTTTTGACAATTTTCGCTGGTAAGCATACTGGCAGTCATTGAACAGCTTGTTTGATTTGAGGAAATCAATCAATTGGAGAGATATTACATTCTTTAGAATCTTGGATAGGACAGGCAGAAGACTGATTGGTCCAAAGTTAGATGGTTCATTCTTGTCCCAAGATTTATGAATTGCTTCTATGATTGCATGCTCCCAGATCTCTGGAAAAGTTTCACTTAGTATGGAGGTGTTAATAACTGTGCTGATATAAGGCAAGGTAACTTTTAGGCTGTTATTCAGATATTGTAGGGCTAAACCATCTATTTCTTTAGAATTTCTGATTCAAGGCAAATACAGCTAGTTTTACTTCGTGTTGCGATACTTGCTTTGGTTTCCATTTGACTTTTGGTTCTTGGTCGCTGTCTCCATCAAAAGCTTTTGGGCTCCATGTATCTGTTGCGTCGCTCTGAAATCCTTGATGAGCTTCCTGGGTTACCTCTCCAAAAACCTGTGTCCCAACTCCAGCGAAGTAGTTATTAAACTTCTCTGAAAATGATCAAGGATGCTCAAGGCGAGGTGATATTTTTTTTGTAGTTAACAATTATTTTCAGTACATTCCACGTTTCTTTTTCATTGTTTTTGCACTGTTCTAGTTCGTCATGACGGTTATTAATTTTTGCTCTCTTGACTTCTCGTTTGACTCTTTTATTTTGAATTCTATATCATTCTAACCAAGAGATGCTTCGTTTTGCTCTGCGTTTGAGATATTTTTTTTTAGTGCAATTTCGTTTGGCAGTTTTTCTGTAATCCATTTAACCGGCATGGTTTTCATTGTTTTAGTTTCCATTGGCTCCTCAGCGTTCAGATATGTGAGAAGATAATCTGTAAGTAATTGGGCTTGTTCTGTGATGTTATTTGTGCTATGAATCGGTTTTATCATCTCTACGTTTACCACTAGTTGTGCTCTGAAACTATTCGCGGTGTAATTCTTTTTGTACGACAGATAATTTGTATACTTGTTTCTTCTCTTCTTTGATGTTGTTAGTGCAGTTTATTTCATGGTGGTCCGAGAACGAATTGGGCTTCACGTCTGTGGTAACAATAGAAGACAGATTGTTACTTATGGGCAGATCCAATACAGTTTGAGATTTGGAAATAATTCTTGTTGCACTTTTTATGAGCTGATGCAGCCTGAGTCTGTCTAAAATCGGCTTCATATTGTTGGATTTCAATTTCAATTGATCGTCATTGAAATCTCCCAAAATAAACAGCGTCTTTCCTAAGCGGATAGCTTCTCGAAATCTTTCTTCGATGTATTGAAAAGACTGTACACTTGCTTTGGGTGGTCTGTAAAGAGAACCAACAACAAACGATCTGTTTTTTCGTACCTGGATGTTCACCCTAAGGTCATAAACTTCATTGTTGTCGTAAAGATTAGCTTGAGAAGAGGTATATTCTTCTCGCACATAAATCACGGTTCCACCTCCTTTCCTTTCTCTTTCTTTTCTATAAACATTGGAGCCGTCAATCTCGATGAAGGTATTCCTAATTTCAGATTCCAGCCAGGTTTCAGTCAAACATAGAATGTCAATTGAGTCCTCTTTCATCATTTTTATGTGATCCATCTTTGTTTTTAAGCTTCTAACGTTTGTATATTTGATCACGATATTATTTAAGTTCTGATGGGTATTTATAGACATGGTTGCTGAGGTGTGGTTGCTGCTCCCAGCTTGAACAATTTGTGCCTCTAGTCATTTGTTTTTGTTAAGAGGACAGTTGGTGTCACTTTGAAATGATAGCAGAGGCATCTCTTCATCGAATATGGATGTATCATTGTAATATTGCATGGGAGAATACCTATTGGAACACTGCACATTTGTTTCCACGTGCTTGTCTCGCTTCGCTGCAATATTTTGTTGTTCGATATGTGGCTTCAGAAGGTGGGTTGGTGCAAGACTACTGTAGTGGTCCTCTTTCTTGGCTACAAATATTGAGTATTGAGCAGCCTCATCACTCTTGAGGTTGGTTGGATTCATTTCAGTTCACGTTACTATGTCGTGTTGCGAATAATTTTCAATTACCTGTGAATATAATCGTAGAGCGTTGCCTTCTGCACTTGTACCTAGTCGTACACGTTATTCAATCATGCCGTACCGATATATTAATGCTCTACTTATTGTTATATATGAATCTTCACTGCCGGAGATTATTATCATAAAAGGTTGTCATAGACACAACTACCATTCCATCGTTCACAATAATTATGCATGCTGTAAGTACCTATATATTTATAAATGAGGTTGTCTTCTTCACGAGTACCCTTTATTGTACGCATTATTGCGTCTCGCAGTATCAATCTGCTATGGGGCTACCTATTTGTTCTTAAACTTATATTCTGATTTCTCACTATCGGTTTATTATCTACGTCCTAGTAAAACTGTTCGGAGATATCTTGATCATTTACCTAGTGCCTTGTTCGTGTTTTCATTACTGTATTGTCCTTCCTGCTTGTCGGACCGGATGGTCGTAACTTGGCAGAGCATAACGTAACCAATAACCACCGGCTTACTGCGTCGAATTGTCACTTGGATACGACGTAAAGTGTTCATTAGTAATTCGCTTGCTGGACCTATGTACTAGACGTACGTGGGAAAGATAGTTTGTTACCATCACGGAGAATAGATAAATTCTTCGCATAGTTGAGTTAAATTACTGCTGGAGGTGCATCTCTTTGAAGTATAATTGATTGACACTTCGTGTCATTGAACGCCCAGTTCTCTATAATAATTCAGAGCCTATTGTAGTAGACGTTCATGGAAATTGTTTCATCTAGCGAGCTCCGGCGGGATTTAGGACAACTTCCTGGAATTAGCAATTTCGATACTTGATCCCGTTCTTAGGTGGTATTAAGCTTCGTGAACATTTATTAACATACGGAGTTCCATTACAACCTCCAGTGGAAATGAGGCCCAAATCAAATCCATAACAACTATTCAACTGTTACTGTGGAATTAAGTGCTCGAAAATCACAGTTGGTGTCACAGGATTTCGCTCGTTATCGACTGCGTAAAATTCTTGTGTTTCGAAGCTGACAAACACGGGTTGGTACACTAGCTAGACAACAACCCCGCATGTCATACCTACTAATCCCCGTGTAGGGGGAAGCGATAAGTTGGTGGATCAGCAATTACTGTAATTCTTCGTGCCAATACTGCTCGGAATAGCCAGTCCTGACAAGCTTGTTCATCCGATTGGTTTTTCAGCTATTGATATCTATTAGGTAAGCCCTTTCCTGTAATTTGTTAACACTCTTATCAACCAATCGCGGCACATTACCTTCACTGTACGAAACATTGTGCAAGTTCGATCCCTGAATACGAGAACAAGTTCTTACTTCTGTGAAATATGTTTTCATCTTTATATATACTCAGTGTTGAAAAATTAGAGGTTTAAGCTTTGACAGTAGGTAGAAGTACCCAAAATGAACACTTGTTCATGATTACCAAAAAACTCTAGACTACCTCTTTTTCTAGATATTGCGGTGTCAAGTTTTAACTTACAATCTAAACTATGAATAAAACTTAACCTTCAAATCTGGAAAGGTTGTTTTTTAGGAGATTAGGCATCAGTTCACTCCGTGGCACAGCGTAGACAACATCGCTCATTGGTCTGATATGCATCTGACATATGGTGCGGCCGATGGTAATGCAAGACGGGCTGCTAGATTGTACCAAGAGCGTTTCCCCGGCCGACATGCGGCGGAGGTACCGGACTAGCATTGACATAGGAACGCAACATTTTAAGCAGCTACTGTAAAGTTTGGTAAATAATATCTGCGTCTCTAATATTCAGCTGATTTTTTTTTACAATTTAGAGACACTGATCGTACTCGGTTATAACTTGACGCCTCAGTGTCGGACGTTCGTATACGCCCTGTGCTGAACACCTACTGAGAACCCCATAATGCGCAGATTTGTCCCTCATTTGTGCTGGGACCATAAACTGCACGTTTTCTTTGCAATTGAAGCGGTCGTGTAACGTTAAGAGTATAAATGGTAAAGCCGGTCAAGAGGCAATCAAGAGTGAGCCCTCTGGCCCCTGGCGTGAAGCAGGGGGCCGATGAGGGGAAGGAAGAAACCCAATTCGGGAGGGGCCAACATCACCCCCCCCTCCCCCGGAGTGACGAAGACCAAGATTCCAACAGCCAAGAACGTCAGCATTTCCAAGACGACCAGCGCCCCTCGGCCGAGGATGACCGAAGAAACGACCGCATCGAGAAGTTGAGGAGCAAAATTCAGGAAGATATGAACTTACTAAACCCAGCGACCGGCCTCTCTCTGAGCAGGAAGCTGAAGATGCCACCGTAGGATCTAGCACAATCGACTACCGTCTAACGAGACTCGAGTGTACGCAAGCGCCTCTACCTCCACAGCGGATGACAACCGCGGCGACTTTCCAGCCTACTAAAACCGCAACCGAGCTCCGAGGCTTCAAGGAAGAAGCATCGCACCCTACGGGGAAGCCTATTATGACTCACGTTGAGGCTCCGGTGGAAATGAGGCTCAAATCAAAGCAAGGAAAAATAAATACACGATATTTAATAAACACGACCTGTTTAACGGTAGTCCAACCTTTCCCGAACACCTGAAGATCACGTTCGACGCCAATGATAGACCGGATATTCGTTCATACACTGCGAAAAAAGCTCTGCTCCTTCACTGGCCGCCCAGTCCTGAGCGTCGTCACCAGCGGCAACGAATGCTTTGCCATCAGAGTAGACACGAAACTTCAAAGTGACACAATTCTCTCTGAGACTAGACTATGTGAAAGGCCATGCACAATCGTTTCACACCCAACGTCCTCTACGAGTTCAGGTTTGATTTACGTTGAAGATATCCCGAAGGAGGAAATCGAGGAGCTCATCACTGGACTCGTTCAATACGAGGACTGCGTGGTCTTAGCGAAAATCACACCATTATGAGACACCACCACAGCCCTAATACTGAAATTCAACTCCCTACTCCACCTAAATATCTAGACATTCCCTTCTTCGCCACCAATACCAAGTTCACGCCATTCGAGAGACGTCCGATGCGATGTTATAAATGCCAGAAATACGGACACACGAGCAAATGTAACGGTAAGCTAAGATGTTCATACTGCTTCCGAGACGAGCATGATGAACGGGCAGATCCCCAGTCGCGCCAGTCCGAAGAACCACAGTGCTTTTACTGCAATGTAAACGGCCACCCCACCGAACATAGAGATTGCCAAAAGGATGAGATGGAGAGAGCGATCCTCCAATACCAGAGAGACCACGGCTCGGGCTACGAGAACCCGTGGTCTCGATGCCTTCTTCCCAGGATAGAAGACCGGCACCATTCCCCACTCACTTCCACGTAACGCCCAAAGATAGTGGTGCAAGCAAAGTGGCCTTTTCAACAAATCCATTTATAATGATGACGTCACTCTCCCAACAACTAGGATGAAAACCGATAGACATCCAACGATAGGGAAAGAAGTAGCTGGCCCACGACGTAAAGCTGAACAAAGTAACGCTGCACGAAAGATTACCCACATTAACAAAGTCAAAGTTTCTGTTTAAATACATCATTTCTTCAACGATATCAAACTAATTATATACACCTCCCGCTGCACAACTACAACCGACCTCAGTGCTTTTGAAGAAGGTCTGGCTGAGGATTACGGAGTTACGGAAGTTTGTCTAACAACATGAATAAAATCGGCTACGCAAACGCAAGTTCTACCGCATACCAAATTACCTTCCCAGGATACGACGCTCCAGAATTCACAGTAATCATGAGTGAACAACAGATACAGATACAGACACTAGGCCGCATCCCCCAGAAAGGGGGGTGGCCGACGGCAAGGCGCACCTCACACCCTCATACGCTCACACTCACACAACTTAGCCCTTTTGTACTAAAGGGTCCGGCCGGTAGCCCCTCAACTTACACTCTGGGTCCCGAATGCACCGAGGAACCGTCGT
>SDVV010028331.1:0-11974 GCA_016164225.1 Gammarus roeselii | reverse complement strand
TATATAGCTGCGCATTTACAGGAATTTCAACTAGCAACTTAAATAAATTGATGAAATAATAAAAGTTATTTGGGGGGAATGTGTGAGTACTGCGGGACTAGATCATCTTCATCATTTCCAGTTGCCTCATCCCACCCATGCAATCGAACACTTGCTGCCAGGTAAGTAGCTTCGTACTGCCTCTGCAGCCAGGTAGCTTCGAACACCTCAGCCATGTATGTTGTTTCGAACTGCCCCTGCACCCAGGTAGCTTCGAACACTTCAGCCAGGTATGTAGCTCCGAACTGCCCCTGCAGTTAAGTAGCTTCGAACACCTCAGCCAGGTATGTAGCTTCGGAATACACCTGCAACCAGGCAGCTTCGACCTACGCCTGCAGATAGTAAGTTAACTTTGACCTACCTCTGCAATCAGGTATCTTCCATGTAATCAACCAAAACCGATAAGCTAAGACAAAATTCGGTTATTTAATATTTTTGCCCCTTTGGTATTGAAGATAGCTTTTATATTACCCGGTACTCATCCAATTAGTCTGGTATTCCTCGGAAGGCATTTTCTAGTCATGTGTATTGAGTAATTGATATTAATTTTATTTTAACAGCTTGTTAGTTACTAACACGTAATGTGAATCCACTGTCTTGCAGGTGTATTTGTATTGCATTTCATCAGCCCGCTGATGAAAATGGGATTTTTTTTCTGGTTATTTATTCATGTAGCAGGTTCTGTTTATTCCGAATAAATGGACAATATGCTAGTCCGGTCACTGAAAATAACATACCAGGGGTGAGGGTGAAGTTCGCACCTCCCCCCCCCCCCCCCTCCTCCTTGAAGCAATAGTAGGTTCATCAATATTTTTTCATCGGGAACTGATCAATTTCACTATTCGTGTTGTATTTACCTTATCCATGTATGCTCGCCATTGAACACATTAGCAGCTCTACACTATACTTTCTACCTGAATAACCTCATGGTATTATTTTTTCGAATATTTGATATCCCTTTCGTTCTTTCTAGGACATGATTTGTTTCAAATAATGCAATGATTATGGCAAATAAAAAAATCAGCTCGTTTCATGTGGTTCCGTGTTTCCATTAACTCCTATGTTTTTTTTGTCTGATATACTCATAAATTTTGATTTTTTTATTACATTCATATTGCATATTTTTTCTGATTATTGATGAGTTTATGTACGTATATCACTATGGTTTGGTAAATAAATTAATTACGTTAATATCACTGTGAGATCAACTCAGCAAATTTCTTTTATCTCACTACGGTTACGTGTCAGTATAATGAACATAAATATCTTGTAAGTTTTCATTTTATACTTTTCCGGTACATATAACAACAATATTACATCGTAGTATTGAATAAAGAAGGGATATTGATGTTGCTGGGACGAGTTAACATTAGACAATGTAATCGTGTCAGGTGGGACACTGGGGAATAAATTATTTTGAAGTGATATCACTGCACATTCTAGGGGACATATTTATTCAACACGACGATGTGATGTGACCGTAACATGTACACAAATTACAAATGTAATATAAATAACCACAGAAAAGGTTTTTTTTCCAATTGTCTGGGATATGGGTACACATTTTCTTGTCAGTACAGTAACATAATAAATAACTGATATTTCACTTCATACGTCCCTTTGATAAGTTCAAACCTTTCGTAAGGATCACATCATTCTATATACATGCAATGATTACCATAGAAGTATTAAATTGTAATCTCAAATTGGATAAGTTATTGTTATAAAACCACATTACGCTCCCCTACCTAATATGGAAGGGGATCTCATTTGCATGGCCTCTTCGCATGCAGATTGGTTTGGTGTCTTCGTTTAGGAGGCGCGGCTGACAGGGACGGGCGAGACAGTCAGTCATTTGGGTGAGCGCAGCCCACCGGGGCGCTGTTGCTGTGACCTGGCAAGACGGGGTCCGAAAAAATGAGAGTTTAAGAAGGACTAGAGAAGCAAAGTCATAACACAAAATAGACGACAACAGGACTTGACGTCAGCGGCATATATGTAGAAAACTCGTTGAAACGGAAACCCCTATTAAAAAAAGGCATGTATTCAGAAGTTCGTCACGGTAAACGTTTGTTAGATATACGTACTTTCAAACGAAGAAGCAATCATTCAATCACTTTTCTTTCAATCTCTGTGACACTTTTTCAGCACAGAATATCGAAGATACCAGAGAGTATGAACATTTATTGGAAGAATCTCATCATCTATTCGTGAATAAAAATGTCTGCTTACTTTGCTACATGAAGACCTAACCTAACTCATAAGGGTTCTGGCCTGTGTGATGGGATGTAAGACATATTTTCATATATTTCAGTTCCTATATTTTTCCTCATATTGTTGATATTCATTCTGCGAATGTTCAATATAACTGAACTATACAATTCGATTATATGTATTTTTGTATTTGAGAACGTACAAACTTTTCCTACTGAGCTGTTGCTCGGTCATTGATAAGAAGCTTGTCAGATGGAAAGCGAGGGACAGGTTCGCTACCCGTTCATAAATCGCAACCAGGAAGATATATATCTGTCTGCTATGAACGTAAATTAAACCCGGAATGAACAGAACAAATAACCAGTTGTATATAATAGAATATAATGGAACTTTTTCTGTAGATGAATAAAAAGAAAAATAGTATCCGTTATAAACTTTGCCATGATGTAAAAATTGAATAGAAACAATTCACATTTCCTGTATAAGATGATGTGTGTTTTGATCTGTCTGTTACCACCGCAAGAGCCGTTCCTCATTATTGATCTTGCGGGTTATTTATTAGCTCGTGTTGCCTCGTGTCGTTTATTGCACGCAATGCACAACAACGAAAGCAATTCCAGAAGATATTGTACTGTTACATGACCCTATTTAACATTACTGTTGCATATTTCAATGTTATCCAACAGGGGAGTGCTCAACAGAGATGCTTTAAAGTTGCACTTGATTTGCGTCATCAAAATTCTGTTTGCAATTTATATCAGTGGAATAAGGTCCATTTATCAACGTGGCAGTCGTTTAAAGCGTCAAAAATAATTTCATATATTTTCTGGCGCGTATTAATAATTAACATCTGAAGAAATGCGCACGAATGACTGGCGCTTAGAAGAAGTTTGTATTATCATTTTGTTTCTGTGAACACGTTCAAGTACTACTACTACACAGTGCCCGCTCCTCGAGCTGGTCAACTTCCATAGAACAGGTGATTGTGGCTATACAGTAGTTTAGCTTCCTAACAATGTATGCATTTTTATAATTCACGTGATCGTTCAATTTACTTGGATCAGCGGTCGCATTCAGCTGTTGACTTGAACGCGGCTGCTGGGAAATTTCGTCTTGGTGCGACGGTTAAAGAAAATGATGTTTCTTAGAATAATTTTCAATCATTTTCTCCTACAGTGCGCTTTGTGAAAAAGTAATAACAGATTGTTTAACACTAACACCAACCCTTGCAAAACGAAGTGGTGAAATTTTCAAGAAAACATTGCATTACTGGGAAGTGGTCATTGCGGACTTTGTCCAGTGGACGATTGGGTAAGGACCTAACCGCACACTCTCACATGAACAGAGCCTATCATGATAGCCATGCACCATCAAGGTCATTCATGCAAATAGAAGAAATCTATATATTTAATATCTAGTTCGTTCTAACTCACATAAGCGTTCTTTGGCTATTATAACTGGATGATTTGTATTTGTTTGGTCACAAGAATCTCCATGAGGTAAAAAACTCTATGAACTTCAAAAAATTCTGTACACGTGGGAGTTGTAACCAATACAACATAATTAAAATGCACATAAGGACTCGTTTGCAAAAACTGTGGCAGAATCAAATAAAGATCAGATGTAAATTGAGGGATCAAAGAATAATTCTCTCCCGCAGTTACGTCCTTAAAAATCCCCTCAGTTTCCCTCAGTTATGTCCGTAGGGGGCAGATTCTAAAAATAGTTTGTATATCCTAATATTTGAAAGCTTAATAAGATCTTGATATAATTCAATAAAAAAATCATAAACCGACTTGGACTCATTTTCAATTGCATTATAACATATAAGTCATGTCTTATTAACCGTAATTGCCCAATCCTGGAAGCTGGACTCGTTCTGAGATTGGAGGTACGAGTGGATGGATTGTATGGAGAGGGCACTGATGGACGTAGGCATTAGTGTGCGGGAAGCAACGGAACATGCACGGGATAGGCGTCAGCTAGGAAGAATAATGATCAAATCGATGAGTCTGACGCGGCCCTGAAGAGCTGCGATCATTGGTTGCCTCGTTGAGAATCAGGTCAATCGAGGGTAAGGCAGGGGTCGGCCAAAGCCGACCCCTGCCTTGCCCTCTGGACCCGGAGTGAGTGAACATGCTTCTCCTGAACCCTCTCGCGCTAAAGAGCTACAGTTATTAGTGTTTATGAGTGTATGGAGAGTACCCTGAGTAAAAGTCGTGCTGTCGGTCACCCATCTTCTTGGAGGATGCAGCCGTGTGTCTATGTCTATCCATTCGATCACATTATTTTTGAAGCTATTTTCACAATCACCTTTAATCGCAGGCCATTTCACTCAATCTCGCACTTAATGGACACTTAATTACCATTCTCACTCATCGTCTATTTCCTGAGCTCGTAAAGAATAATGTCCCCCGGCCTTTCATCCGGTTGCCTCTTGAAGAGAAGGGGAAGGCTGTATTGCTCCTCTTCTCGCTGATTGCATCCTGCAGCTTAATCCCACGGAGACGAGGGGAGAAAGCAACTCAATAAAAAAATGGATCTGGTAACAAATATATTAATATTAAATGTAGTGAATACAAATCTATTTCTAACCAGATCCTGCTTTTATCTTTAATTTATTTGCTTTTTTCCTCAGATGACACAGCTAAAAGGTAAGAATGTAAAACTCTACGCTACCTTATTGGACGATCATTATTCGCCCTTTTTTCTAATCATGGTGCTATATTAAAAGGCAGCAATAGTTAACGCGCTATTTCGATATAATATCCAAAAAGGGTTGATGAGTTTGATGTATTCGACAGGGTACAAAAGTGGCGCTTAAAAAGGGTTTTACTGCAGGGTTTCACACTTCAATAAACATTATTCCTTGATGGCTGCCTGCATGATGGCTTTCAGAAGATTTTTCATGCTAATTTATTTTACCATCAGTTCTCAACACAATTTCTCCCTATAGAGAGATTGTGCAAGTTCGCTTCACCATGTACCGTTTAATAACTTAAATGTCACTTGGAATCTGCCTTCATATTAACCACAATAGTTCAGATCTTGTAAAATTATTGTGAAATGAGAGATATGTGCCCTCGAAAGCTCGCAGCCTCCTCTCACAATTACTTTGGATGGTTCAAAGAACTGTGGTGTCTCAATTCTCATTTCTGCAAAAAAATGTACATGCATCACAATGGAATGTCATGGTGCAGCTCATATGGGGGGCTCTTGTTAAGTCAGCTGGCTGTTTTATGTACGATGAATACGTTTACAAGTGTTTAAAAGTGTTAACAAGTGTAGGAAGACAACAATAGGACTATTAGCCCAAACTAGGTTGCCTTTTGATTGCAAGATGATTAGTTCTGAAGTAGAACGTCTAAGAGAGCTTCATGTGCCATCTCTATTTTTATAACATCAAGGAAGGGAACGGCTTAGCTATTTATCGGCAATTTATGTAGAACTTTTCGAGCAGAGACTTGAACGCTCTGATTGTATTGCTGTTTACAACCACCGTTGGAATTTTGTTCCATTCTTTGACAACTCTTTTCGTGAAAAAATTAAGCGTGATGTCGAGTGGGAAACGTTCCCCCGCGATTTTGTTTCCATTGTTCCTAGTCACTTCGTTCGTATCTAGATTGCAAAGGCTCGCTCGGTCGACGTTTGATTACCCTTCATATTCTTCCACACTTCAATCATGTCGCCTCTGACTCGACGTTTCTCTAGCAAGTAAAGATTGAGTTTACGTAGCCTGTCTTCATACGATTTACTTCCTCGGCGAAGGGATGGGTTTGGTAGCTCTGCGTTTCAACGCAGAGCTACCAAACTCATAATTTCTCTAATTTAATAATGTCTTTTCTAAGATATGGAGACTAAAATTGAACGGAATACTCTAAATGCGGTCTCACAAATGCTTTGTTTAACTTGAACACACTATGTGGGTTTTTGTACGGGATAGTGCGGGATATCATACCTAGCATTTTGTTGCTTTCTCGGCAGCATCGTTACATTGCTTGCTACTTTTTAAGTTGTTACTAATGATGACACCTTAATTTCTCTCTTCGGTGACAGGAATGAGATTCTTTCCAGACATTGAATATTCGTGTTTGAGGTTATGAGGACCTGTGTGAATAACTTCACATTTGTCTACATTAAATTTCATTTGCCACTTTTGTGACCTATCAACAATTTTGTTCAAGTCTAGTTGGATCTGCTGACACTCTAGTTCAGTCTGTACTTTTCCTCCTATCTTAAGCTCGTCTGCAAACTTGCTAATGTTTGAGAGTACGTTGCTATCGAGATCGTTAATGAATATTATCGAAAGAACTGGATCTGAGACGGATCCTTGAGGCACGCCGCTTGTGACAAAAGCATAGGGGGAGGAAGCTCCGTTAAGTACAACTCGCTGACGTCTGTCCGCAAGCCAGCATTTTATTCAGATGTTAAGCCCACCTCGAATACCGATGCTGTGCAATTTACTAACAAGGCGCTTGTGGGGGACTTTATCAAAGGCCTTTCGAAAGTCAAGGTAAATTATATCAATTGGAGATTTTGTGTCGTGGATTTAAATTATATTCATGAAAAAAAGTAGAAGGTTCGTAAGACGGGAACGGTTGTGACTAAATCCATGCTGTAAGTCGCCAATCAGTTTCTTTGATTCTAAGAATTCTGTAATTCTATCCGTGATCAAACTTTCCATCATTTTGCCAATGACTGAGGTTGGACTAATTGGACAGTAATTGCCGGGACACTTTTTGTCCCGGCAATTACCGGAATTAAAACGGAATTCATACAAATGCGAGTGAGTTGAATGCGCGTTATCGTCGGATGCCCTTTAGCTCAGAGTTACTTCCTTCTGCGCCATTGAGTTGAATGCGCGTTATCGTCGGATGCCCTTTAGCTCAGAGTTACTTCCTTCTGCGCCATTGAGTTGAATGCGCGTTATCGTCGGATGCCCTTTAGCTCAGAGTTACTTCCTTCTGCGCCATTGAGTTGAATGCAAAGCTGAACTAATTCGTGGCTGCTCCCTTCTGCTTTTTAATGTTGTGGGGAATGTTATTATGATTTGGGCATCAGCTTTGTACCAGATATGACCGGCGGGGCCTCAGAAGATGACAGAGAAAAGAATTAAATTGCAGTAAATAGAGTGTTGTGACATCAAATCAAGATTTTAAGCTGTAGGATGTAAAGTACCACTACCTACAATAATTTTCACGAGAATGAACCCCTACAATATGAGCATGACCTACTTACAATAAATATATTAGTCACGGTACAATGCCATGATACTACCTGATACAAGTTACTTTTGGTTTTGTTACAAAGAGCCGGCCAGATTTGACAGTTTTGAAATTTGGAATGGCAATAACTTATTAGAATACTGTTTTAGACAGGCAGGTAACACGTGCACAGCTAAAACATGAGATAAACGAACTAAAGCGACATGCTAATAGTGCTGCATCCTAACAGGGGTATCCTAACAGTGCGGTAATACGCTTTCAAATAACAATTATGAAACGAAATGCTCACATTCCGACACCCATACACTCAATAACATTGATAAAGTACAAGCTGGTAATCCAGCCGGAACGTTGGTTTTAACTAATATACTTAGATTATTGTTTTTCCCCTAAAAAAAATATTTTTATTTATGTTGTTTGTTCAAATTTGTCCGATCGAAATGCCTAATTTGGTAAAACAAGATTTTGATTTGGTTAAACAAGATTATTGATTTCGGTCACTGTGGTGTCTCAATTCTCAATTCTGCAAAAAAATGTGCATGCATCACAATGGAATGTCAAGGCTCAGCTCATATCGGGCTTTTGTTGAGTCAGCTGGCTGTTTTTTTGTGCTATGACTGCGTTGGTTTCAACTAATTTGTTTAGTTTATTGTTTTTTCCCATAAAAAATATATAAATGTTGTTATTTGTGCCAATTTGCCCAATCGAACTGCCTAATTTGGTAAAACAAGACGAATTATTTCAGTAGAAAAACGTAGAAAATCAATACCTCGACCATTTCACCATCACTCCTGGTGATGTTCGATTGAATCAGAAAATCTCTGATTTAATTAGTGATGCAACTGAACTTGCGCGTATAACCGTCGTTTTCCATTTGCGATTGATAAATCTTCAATGATACTAATAATTGACTGCAGTGACGCTTAGTTCGGAATATTTGCTACTACGCCCCTTATAGCTCAGATAAAAGTCAATCACATCTCTCCTTCCCACATGTGTCTGAAATATGGTAAGATGAGCGAGTCTGGCATGCGAGGATAAATTTCCACAAATACCGAATAGAGATGACAAGAAAATAAACAATCATGATCGAGAAATGCCCATCAACTATCACACTGATGTAATGCTACTAATTTCTGACTATTAGCCTTCAGATAAATAGACTCTGCCAATGATGGAAGGTGCGTGATCGATTTTATTTAGACACGGAGTTTTAACAATTGAAATCTATCAGTCAAGAGTTCTAAATAAATTGATTAGTCGATTTGACGTCACGTCATATTTTACCATTCAACGACTGTAAACTTGCGCCGAGCTTTGCCCCCTTGTGAAATATGATTTTCAAAACCAGGAATAGAGTTTACATATTCGTGCTCGCAGGCAAAGTTATTTAGACCAACTTCATGGGTGACATTCCTGTGAACGTTCTCAACTGATCGACGAGGCAAACCATCAAATTCCTCATCAGTTCTTGAAGCGATGTTGACCTAATTCAGCAACCGAGACGGTGTTTTATATTCGTAGACGCTTGAAGAATGATATCGAACTTATTATTTTGTATCGCTGGATATGAAACTGATAAAAACTCCCAATACAAAACAAAATGAATATTGCGTTATAGATGGGCTATGTGTTATGTGAGAAGACCTTTCATAGTTCCCCTCCCTGCCCATTTCGTATGAAAATGTATTGAACTGTACACTATATCTTATAAAAAGTCTTTTCATATGAAAGAAAAAAAGACATTTCACTTGGAGGAACTTTCAGTGGGCTTTCCCCCAGTTGTCAGCGTGGTGCGTAGATCTGAACTCTCTTCTGCACCACCGGTCACCACGTCTGTGACCGGGCCAGTGGCTCAGCACAACTTGCTGACGCAAGCGTTTCATGCCTCTGGCATCAGGGTTCAAACATCTAACACAGAGACCCGTCTTGAGCTTGTGTACATGCAGTTAAAGAACCATGACCACGGACAGGAGAACAGAAAATTTGATATTGAACTTCAATTTTATTTTGCACCTGACGATGAAAAGTTCATGTCAGTCAGCATAACATTATTTTTAAATTAAGTTTGCAAAGATACTGATAGGACGAGCGGATACCATCGAACATAAATTGCATTTTTTTTCAATTAGCATGCTATTAACTGTATTATTCTGTCTCTAAGAGTAATATATTTGTGATCTTCAATTCAAAATCATAATCAGAAAAGATAGTCGTACTGAATTATCGTCTTCAATGCTTGATGCAGGAAGGAGCTTCGAAATGTAAATCTTTGTATATTTTCTAGATGGTTAGAAGGATTGCTAAATCTACTAAGTTTTTTTTGCCTACAAAGTGAATTCTGGATTTTTTCTTGGCTTGTTGGCCACACAACATGCAGAACTTGACACGTCATTTCAGAGTGTCACAACACAAGATAAGCATGGGCAAGCCAGATGTTGAAATGACGCGCTGGTGAGTTCAAGATCATTCAACAATTATTTACTACAAACAATTGTAAATAATTGTTGATACACGTCAATAATTGTCAAAAAGTCAATTGCAGTCAAAATTTGTCAATAATTGTCTATTATTGTCAATAATTGTATATTCTAAGCAATAATTGTAATTAATTGTCATTAATTGTCTATAACGGTCAATTAACGTCTATAATGTCATTAACTGTCAAAATTTTGTCAATAATTGTCAATAATATTCAATAAAAGACAATTATAGTCAATAATAGTCAGTCAAAGTCAACCATAGTCAACAAAATTGTCACTAATCGTCAACAATTGTCAATAATTGTACATAATAGTCTGCAAATGTCAATGATAGTCAATCTTAGTCAATCATACTCAATAATTGTCAATTATTGTCAGTTATTGTCAATAATGGACAATCAATGGGAATTATTGTCAATAATCGTCAATAATTGTCAATATCTTTCAATATTAATCAACAATTATCATTAATTGTCAATAATTGACAATAGATCTCAAGCATTTTCATATAGGCCAATAATAATCAATTTATGTCAATAATTGATAATGGTCAATAGTTGTCAGAAATTGTAAACAATAGTGTTCAGTTTGCAGTTCACATATAACGGTCCACAGTTTCTAATTTATTATTTACAGTTAACGTTCGTAGTTTATAGGTTAAAGCTTACAGTTTGTAGTTTATAATTATAGTTTATTGTTTATAGTGTATAGTTTATAGTTTATAGTTTATAGTTTATAGTTTATAGTTTATAGTTAATAGTTAATAGTTAATAGTTTATAGTTAACAGTTTATATGTATAGTTTAAAGACTACAGTATATAGTTAATAATGTACAGTTTATAGTTTACAGTTCGTTTTATATTGTTTATAAATTTAAGTTTATAGTTTGTAGATTATAGTTTATAACATATAGTTTATAGTTGATTGTTTGAAGTTTGTAGTTTATTAGTTTGTAGCTCATTGGTTATTTCATACAGATTATAGTTGCTTGTTTATAGTTCAAAGTTCATTGTTTATAGTATATAGTATAAATTCAATATTTGTAGTTTAAAGTTTATATCTTATAAGTTACAGTTTATTGTTTATTGTTCGTAGTTTTTATGTCACAGTTTTCGGTTTAGAATTGCGAATTTAGAGTTTATAGCTTAAAGTAATTGTTTAGAGTTCAGCGTTTTGAGTTCATAGTTTAGAGTTTGGGATTTATAGTTTATAGTTTATAGTTTATAGTTTATAGTATATAGTTTATAGTTTATAGTTTATAGTTATTAGTTTATAGTTTATAGTTTATAGTTTACAGTTTATAGTTAATAGTTTATAGTTTATAGTTTAGAGTTTTTAGCTTATAGTTTATAATTTATACTTTATAGTTTATAGTTTATAATTTATAGTTTATTGTTTACAGCTTATAGTTTATAGTTTAGAGTTTATAGTTTGTAGTGTATAGTTTATAGTTTATAGTTTATAGTTTATAGTTTATAGTTTATAGTTTATAAATTACAGTTTATAGTTTATAGTTTATAGTTTTTAGTTTATAGTTTATAGTTCATAGTTTATAGTTTATAGTTAATGGTTTATAGTTTATAGTTTATAGTTTATAGTTTATATTTTATAGTTTATAGTTTAGCGTTTAGAGTTTAGAGTTTAGAGTTTAGAGCTTAATGTTTAGAGTTTAGATTTAAGAGTTTCTAGTTTTGAAATTAGAGTTTGGAGTTAGAGTTTGGAGTATAGAGTTTAGAGTTTAGAGTTTAGAGTTTAGAGTTTAGAGTTTAGAGTTTAGAGTTTAGAGTTTAGAGTTTAGAGTTTAGAGTTTAGAGTTTAGAGTTTAGAGTTTAGAGTTTAGAAATTAGAGTTTAGAGTTTGGATTTTGGAGTTTAGAGTTTAGAGTTTAGAGTTTAGAGTTTAGAGTTTAGAGTTTAGAGTTCAGAGTTTAGTGTTTAGTGCTTAGACTTTGGAGTTTAGAGTTTAGAGTTTATATATTAGAGTTTAGAGTTTAGCGTTTAGAGTTTAGAGTTT
>SDVV010028330.1:0-11975 GCA_016164225.1 Gammarus roeselii | reverse complement strand
GACTAGTTTCAAGTTATGTTAGGTGATCGCTCGTTAGTAGACTGTAGAGTTGAAAACGTTTATGTAAGCTTACCGCATATGTCAGTGACTGTCATGGGTGTGAAAGGGTTAGCAAGTTTTATGTATGATTTTACTGTTAGAACATGATTTTTCGCTGTAATGTTGGATTTGTTGCTCCTACCATTTTTCGTCTATTATAACGAATATTGAATAAATCCACTCTAACATTTTACTAGAGATCTGTGATGTAAGGTTTGCAGTCAACAAGATCTAGGATATAAACCATGCCTAAGATAATTTCGCGAAATATATATCAATGTACGACAACACAGTTCAAATATCAATGAATGCAAAATGGGTTGCCAAACACTGACAGATGCATTAATCCCGAGGCAACCTAACCAACTTAACCAATAACTATACATTTTCATTCAAGTTTGATGGTTATGTATGATATTTAGTCATTATTTTGTGCGATGTACGTATCAAATCACTCCACATGGTTCTATTTAACGAAGTTTTTTTTTTGTATTATGACACACTATGCACACACATACACACATTTATACGTATATACTGGGTTGGTGTGGCATAATTTAGACGTATACAAGGGGGAGGTGCCGCATATGCCGGCATAATTCAGGCGTAAACAGAGGGGAGGTGCTGGCATATGCCGTCATAATGCAGGCGTCATAATGCCGGCCGGCATATTTCAGGCTTGTGCAGGGGGGAGGTGCCGGCATAGGCCGACATATGCCGGCATAATTCAGACCTATACAGGAGGGAGATGCCGGCATATGCCGCCATATACAGGGGTCGATGCCGGCACAACGTAGAGACATACACACATGTGCACGCATATACAGGGTCAGTTAACATCTGTAGCATTATAGCACTGATATATTTTTTTCATTAGAACTATATCTCTTGCTTTTGTTACAAGATATTTAATGTGGATCAGCTTCACGTCACGTTAGGTTAAAAGAACTAATCATCCTAACCTAACCTATTCTAACCAAGAATTATGTATCGTCGGTCGAAATTTTCTGCTTCCGTATGATTTTTTCAGTGTTTTAGGATTTTTGCATGACATCTCCACTTGACTCAACATTTTGATCTATTCTTTGCACATACTTCCAATTTTGATCTAGCAAAATTTCATCCATTTTCACATGTAAATTACATCGTTTGTTTGATAGTTTAGCTATTTTCATATGATTCTTGATTTTTTTTACACAGTCATTGATGTTCACATATGAAGCCCTCCACACGACTTTAAATACCTTGTTTAACATATATGTTATTTATTTCGTTGTCACTCTCGACCCATGTTTGTTGGCAGAGATGCCCCATTTTCAAACTTAGATGGATTGATTGTTACAAGTAATTCATATTTGTTTCAAGCTTCATACAATTGGATACATGGTCTCGCACTATGTTTTTCTTATTTAACTTCAATATCTCCCCTTGGCTCTACATCCTCTGAAGACTTGCATCTCTGATTTGCCTCTTCTTTCCGATACTTTTCATATTACTGACGATGACTTCGTTTCAGATGTCGCCACACATTACTGGTGGATTTATGTTTATTCAATTTCATTTTTTTTGCTCAGATTACAGACCCCGTTACCCCATTACTTTCGAACAAACGGTGCCTCAAGCTCAAGCTGTACCCCATCCTTCCACGACAGATCCACAAACTTGTCTGAGCAAGATCGGATCGGACTCAGATTTATATCCTACCAATCTGTATCATATCTAAATCATTCATCCCCCAAGATATGTTTATGGTAATGTTTAAATTTGTAATAAGCGACATTTTGAGCTTAATTTCATACCTTGAAACATATTCTTCTACCAATTTCGACAATTCAATGGTACCTCCGATGGTAAATAATGGAACACTGCTATCCCTGTTAATGGCATAATTCTTCATTTATAATAATGTCAACGTTCACAAATGTATAATAAGGAAAATTATGAATGGTAAGCAAAATGTAAAAAATGTGGTATAAATAGAATAGTACATTCCTGAAACTTATTTTCCTTCACAATGAACTATTGTAGAAGTGTTTCAACGATTCGTGTTTGTTAGGCGTGTTATTACCGCCTTATAATATTATTAGGACAGCAGAACAGATTTAGCATGAAAACGCTATTAAAGTTTCCTCTGTTGCACACGCCACCCTTCGTGCCGAGGACCACTCGAACCTGGACTAGGCTTCTTCGGGTAATAGGCCAATTATATCCATTATACACGATGATATCAGAGTAGACTGAGTCCTGCCGTAGCAACTGCAGGATTGTGTCTTGTTTAAATACAACAATTACAATCAGGCTCCCATTTACAATGACAGTTAGCAGTGATGACGGCATAATGCCATCAATAATTGTACAAAAATAAAAACGAATAAAGAACCGCTAAGATCACTTGGGCAAGCTCCTCAATCAGTTTAAATATATTAAAACTGACTTGAGATCAAAACCTATGCATAAATTATTAGTTGAGTGATAAGTCAATTTTGCGTTTGCAAGAGCCAATTCTCCTCTTTCGAAAGAAAATACAACCCACCTGTAGACCGTGCTGCGTTGCCATTACTCCCAATGCCATACGTGGACCATACAGCGTTGCCATTACATCCATCGACGCCTGCAGACAGTGCGGCAATGCCATCCCCATCGCCGCATCCTGCCGACCGTGCAGCGGTGGGGGTCGTGATCCGAGAGCGTATCCACCAGGATACCCTAGAAGGGTATCATGGTGGATACCCTTCTAGATGGAGAAGTCGGAGACCGATACCTGTATTGTCAAGATATAACATTCAGTAACGCACAGTCCAATGTCCCAAAGTTTAACGATCTGCAGAGTTTTGTGACCCAATACTCGTTGTATATTATTGACATAAACGAAACATGGCTCGATCGCCAGAGTAGAAACATGTACAGAGCAAATGATGATACCAGGATAATAAATGTTCAGCGTTGTCAAGCCCATCTCTAGTAAGGGAGAGGGTTGGTTCGTGGTGTAGTCGTTGCACCTATTTTTTAGAACGGGTTTCGCCACAGTTTCTAAACAAATTCTCAACGTGGAAGTTAAAGTGGCCCTAGCAATATCGAAGCTGGTAATGATGCCCCGCAGTAGCCACATGCACGCTTGTAGAACTTTTTGCCCAGCTCTACGAGAAACCGGATAAAGTGGTCTCGAACAATCATATGACTATCATCTGCGGTGATTTTAACCTCCCGTATCTTGATTTGATGATCCTAACTTCAGATGCCTCAGGACGATGGCATGGTATAGTATGTTTGAGAACCAGCCCGGCTGAGCAAGACAGTGGACCCAGTCAAGTCAGCTGAGGACCGTTGGTCGGCAATATCAAAGATAACAACACACTAGGATGTGCTAACCACATCAAGGTGAAATTTACCATAATTGCCCAGTCAAGACCCTCTAGAAGCTGTTTGCCGTTTCAACTTGCGTAAGCAGGTTATGATCGCCAAATTTGATCCATCAACTCGGAGAGTGTACGGTGGATGATTGCTGCTGTATCCTTAAGGAGAGGATTCTCGGGGCCAGTTATCGGTGCCTACACATTAGATCAATCGATTCTGCCCAAAGGATCAGACCTCCTTAATGGAAAGTCTAGATCGGAACGATCGAGGAAAAACTCAGTCGGGTGAGAGAACTGCATCGTCGTGCGTGGAGGACAGTCACTAAGCAAACCCGATCCTCCGTTCGGATGAAATAGCGAGCATCGCCAAACAGAACCGAAAGGAATGTTATGACTTTGTCAATGAATATAGAATATCTAAGGGTTAGATTGACCCGATAATGAATGCTGGTGTTCTCCTCAGGACGTCACACGAGGACATGGCCAGTGTCCTGAATAGCTTATTTGATCAGTGTTCACAGTTGAGGGTTCAAGCTGTTCACAAGACACTGTTTATGCTAGGGAAAACACTCTCAACAACATTGTCTTAAGGCGAGAAGTTATTTAAGGACTCAAATGATTTAGCAGTTACAAGTCCAGTGGGCTTGATGGACTCCACCAAAATGTCTCAATAGCACTAGAGAAAAATTGGCGGATTCCCTGCATAGCCCATATTTTCACTCTGTCGATGACGAGTGACTAGGTTCCTGCATATGGAGATGAAGGTTGTAAGGATAGAAAGTAGAGAAACCACAACTACCATCACCACCATACTAGTTACTACCCTACTACTACCCGAGGCATTTCAGCCCCGGAGAAGAAAGGGTCGCGTGTCAGAACGACAATTCAGGAACGGGGCGAACAAGATGGGATTAGCACAAATACGTCTCTCCGTTCCCTGCTGCACTAGGTCTCGCCCGAATCTGTGCCATATGCAGAGAGAGAGAAGACGGTTAGTTCATTCACACTGTATAAAGGAATAACTTTCAAGGTGAGATGTCACAAGGGAATCTCTAGGAAATGTTGTTCTACTAGGAAACCGGCGTTGCCACCCAAGGGAAGCAGTTTTCTGGTAATATGTTCTTCAATTTTTCCTCTTCTCTCCTGACAAGAAGAGAAGAAGAGAAGAAAAGGAGAGTGGCATCGTATCGACTCACTGATTCAACCGATGGATGTTATCCCCATTTCTCCACTCCTTTTTTTTCTCCCGACAGGAAGGGCAGAGAAGTAAGAAAACAATTGTCATCATGTCGACAAGGTCCCTTTGTAGGAAGATACTCATTGATATCTTTCGAATCTACGTCGTACCGTAGAGTTGAGCAAGTTTTCCTCCTGGTGCAGTTGCCGCTCTCCTCCGCCGTTCCGCTCATCGGCAAGCGCCGGTAAGTCAGCTGCAGACTTCGCCCGCGCTGGTTCGTAATTGTTGTCTATCTTTCCCCATTTTCTACTCTCTTTTCTCTCCCACACGCAGGGCAGAAAAGTGAGAAGAAAATTACCATCTTGTCAGAAAGGTCCTTCCGTAGGAAGATACTCATTGCCTGAACAATAGATGATATCTGTCGAATATACGTCGTATCGTAGAGTTGAGCAAAGCTCTCCTCCTGGTGCGGGTTCGAATTTCGAATATCATGGGGTGTGTGGGTGAGTCGCCGGCAGACTTCACCCGCACTAGTTTGCAATTGTTGTCTATCTCTCACAACTTTTCTCCTTTCTTTCCTCTCCCACAGGGAGGGTAGAAAAGTAAATAGAAATATGTCAATGTGTCAGCAAGATACCTTCGTAGGAAAACACCCGTTGAGTAGGTAGTTGAGCAGGAGCTTTCCTCTTGGTGCGGGTTCGATTTTCGTATATCTCGGGGTGTGGGGGTGAATGCTGTCACCGTACCACGTACGAATAATAAAAATAAAGAGCAGAAATAAAAGTCTTCACCGCCGCTTTGAGTTGTGCAAGCCCTCCCCTTAGGCGGTGTCGATTTTCAGGATTCCAAAGTCCCTGCATCTGCTTTTTCCATTAGGACGGCAGATGGCCACGTAGGCCAGCGGGATTGGTGATTGCAAATACAGTTACGGGCGCACCCCTAGTACCGGTGGCCCTGGCGTGGGTTAAAGGAAGGATGCGAGTCGCCGTAATACCTCTCACCCGGTGAATCCCAGTAGGAATCGCACCGAGATGCAGTATTATCAGTCTGAATGTACTTGCAATGTAACCTTATCAGTATGTCTGTATTAGCAATGCATTATTATCAGTCTGTCTGTATTTGTAATGTTAATAGTAGAAATATAATTAGCAATTACCATTGCCAGCGACGGTGTGGTTATTGCTATTAATAATGAAGTTATTAGTAATAATTTGAATTGTAAAGAGAGCCGTGTCATGCTCCTCTCTATATCCCTATAATTATAATCTCGACAGCTCCTGGTAAAGTTATGTCGTTCTCAAGTTAAATGATTCACGTAGCCCAGTGCTTGTCAAGAGCGTTTTTGAACGCATTCACGTACCGCAGCTGGTGGTTGTTCCAAGCCCACGAGATTGCGATCGGGAAAAAGTGTTGCGCTATGGTCGTGGCGAAACGTTTCTCCACAAGTTTAGCTCCGTTGTTTCGGGTACGAATGTTGTCGTACCTGTCGAAGAGGCCGACAGGGTTCACACTGTTGAATCCCTTCAAGTATTTGAAGGTTTCAATGAGCTGGCCCATCAACCTTCGTTGGTCATAGATGATGTGGCCAAACTCTTTCAAACTATCCTCGTAGCTGTGGTGGCGTAACTACGGGATGAGCTTAGTTGCACGATGCTGGATTCGTTCCAGTTTGGCTATGTCTCCCCCCCCCCTCATGTGTGGAGACCAGAATTGGACGGCATGCTCGAGGTGGGGACGGACAAGGGACGCTTACAACGGCAGTACTATGTCCTTCGTCTTGCAGTGTAAGTTACGGGAGATATAACCAAGGTTACGATTAGCTATTTTGTAACTTTTTTCGACCTACGCGTTCCATTTCATGTCTTTCGAGATAAAGACACCCAAGTTTCTCTGCTGGTCAACAGTTGCAAGATCGCTTTCTGCCATCGTGTGGTTGAAGTTGGCATTGCGACACCTTCTGGGCATAACTGTACATTTTACCCGATCCGTTTATGCCATGAGGTTAGAAATCAGCCGCCTATACTTAGCTAGCAGATCTTCCGACCTGGTCCTCTTAAGATCATTGGTACCGACATGACAGATTATGAGAGTCTCCTGGCTGGAAACCTCAACCACTGTAAGGGCACCTCTGATCTTCTCTAGCGTGGCACCTGGCTTACAAATAACCCGCCTCTTTGCCTGACACCTATACACGAGTTCAACCGCCTGGTGCCGGACGATAGAGACACCTAGGACAAGCGTATCAGTTTCGCCGTCCCGGTCGGTGAACCTCTCAAAGGTGTTACGCGTTGGCATCACAAACGCGGGCCGGTTCACGAAGGTAAACCGTATTTGGACCTGCTGCAATCCGTCCGAATCTACGCCGCCCCGTCGAGGTTGGGTGCGGTTTCGACCCTTGGATGTCTCGGTCAAAGGTATCGGCTTGGTCCCGGTCTTCGGTTTCCGGACATCCGATGAGCTCTTGGCCTGACTGGAAGTAGGCACCCCGGGTTTGAGTTTAGGGGTGGAAACGAGTTGCGAGCTCACATCCAGCTCCGGTAGCCCTGACATGGGATTGGGGGTGGATGCGTGCTGCCGTTGCAGACTCTTACCCAGGACGTCACGGTAGGAAGACAGGGCGAAACTACCAAGACTCCTCCGTGATCGAGCTGGGTCCCCCCCCGGTCAATCCTCGCCCGGGATGCCTCTCCGTCCAGCCGTAGAGCATGGACTACCAACTCATTAACTTTCCTAGTTTCCTCGTCTGTTCCGCCCGGCTTTTACTAGCTTTCTCCATATCAGAACGTAGGTTTCTACCGAGGTCTGCAGCGAAACTCTCTAGATCACGATTACTAACAAGGTCTTCTTGGACTTCCTCTCTCATCTCCACATACTCACTGACGACAGTGCGCAGCTGCTACTCATGGACAAAGATCTTCCCCGCAAGGATCTGTCTTCTTCGCCGTCGTCGTCCCTCCTGCGTAGGGCCTGGAAGGTTTACAGGACCTTGTCGAGCCTGTCATCCAGCTCGTAAAATCGGCGGACGAGGTTGTCCTCGGCCTGAACCTCGAGGTTCCTGAAGACGCTCCTGCTCATCCTGGCAAAGCAGACCGAGCAGTCCGTCAGAGTAGGAGGCATTCTCAGACGTCGTCCGGGGAACTCGTCGCGCGCCTATTTACACTTATTTACACTTATTTACAGCACTTATTACAGCACTTATTGAAGCTCTCTCACTTATTTACAAGACAATAATTCTCAGATAATGTACACTTAACGAAGCTTTCACAATTAAAGTACACAAAAGAGAGTCTGCAAAAAAGTACACAAAAGAGAGTCAGTAACACATGGTAAAGGGAGAAAATTGGGGAGTTCTACAGAGTTATTTCCTACAGCACAGATCCGGGGAGGGATCCAGGAAGGCTCGGAGCAGAGCTACATACAATTTATGTGTGTATCTACCCTTAACAGATGATCCGGTCATCATGTTTAACACAGAGAAAACCATGATTAAGATACTAAGCACCATCCTGATGTATTACCTGTTGATGACACGATGGCACTGTCTGTGTTACGTTATTTCAAAACTTTAAATAATCTGAGAATTTCTTTCGATTAGACTTTGCATGATGTATTTTTTAAATTTAAATGCTTTTTATCCATGTTATGACACAAACATTGAAGTTGATAAGGGTAGCTCTTCTCTAAGGAGATGTCCCTTGACGTCTCACTTTGAATCTGCTAAATGTTCTTCAAGGAAACACAAGTGCACAGAATATTTATTCTTCTGGAACTTCTGTAGGAGGACCATTGTCCAGGCAACTGTGTTTGTTTCCTACAACTTTCTGGCCTTACTATAAAAGCTTCATAACAGGTATGCCTATTTTGATCTAGGCTTGGAGCTGCCAAGAGCAACTCTACAATTAGCAGTGGTTCCCTCGACATCTCACCTTGAAGCTGCCAAAGGCTCTTTATGGCACCACAAGTGGAATCCTAGAAAAGACGTTATTAATTACAAAAATATCAGTGCCGAACTTCCAAACTCATCCTATCGCTGTGTAATAAATCGTACGAAAACAGACTTCGCGAACACAACTTGTATTCGTCGGAAAAGTGTCGAAATCGAGGTGTCAGGATCGTAGCACGAGAGGTTATGAAGTTGAGGAAAACGTCTACTAAACGAGCTTCTTTACACTAGAGGCAAACGAAGTGACCAGGAATAATAGTTATTTAAATCATCAGCAAATGCTGCATATTTGTTATGACAAGTAACTCTTTCACGTATAGAATTGGCGATGGTTGAAACATTATTTTTGGGGAAACTGTAAATAGCAAAGTACTCTAAAGTAATCTAATCTAAGCGCAGCACATTCTTTTTTGGACGTGGCACATTTCAGAAACCGATCCCGGCATAAAATCATGATTAATTCACATTCTGGTAACAGTGGCACTGACACCTGTACGGTTTAAATAGTGCCAGGCAATGACACTGCCATGGTCAGAATGGGCCTGGCATTCGTACCTGCTCTTTAAAATAGGTGTCCAGCTTCGACACCGGCCAACATTGGTGTAGTGAGGAAGGGATCTGTGACAAGCTGGTGATTTATGTTGTTTCAAGTACCATTGTTAAATGTCATTCCCTCCTTCACGCATCCCCTCTTTTGATGCTTTACTACATATACCACACATTTATAGAAGTCTCTCGTAACAGTTCTATTTCAGAACAACTCTCACTACTGTCAAATGACAGCCAAGTTTGCGACAAAGCGGCTGTTTTTGCCTTCAAACACTTGTTTAGACAT
Organism: Gammarus roeselii; assembly: GCA_016164225.1. Taxonomy (NCBI): domain Eukaryota; kingdom Metazoa; phylum Arthropoda; class Malacostraca; order Amphipoda; family Gammaridae; genus Gammarus; species Gammarus roeselii. The sequence goes on along the minus strand of SDVV010028330.1, from coordinate 2,628 downwards.
GAGCTTAACAAGAGTTCTTTCTGGGCAGGTCAGCTTGCATCGGAAAAACATAAACGCGTTGTTCATTTCTTTGAATGGCAAATCAATGTAATGACATAGTCTCCATGCAACAAGATGGTATATATTTCTGAACATTATAAAGGAATCTGATTGGTTATTAGGTTATATTGGGCCATCGTCGTTTCCTCGCACTGTAACTAATTCAATGGACGAGCAGCTTGGGCAGACTCTATCAAACTTGACACTTAAACGAGTTATTTAACAATTTTATCCTGCCATATATTTTACTTGAGTTGTTTCTGGCCTTGCATGACAGTGTCAACAGTACTTTATACGGGGTTAAGTGGGGCGTATTGGTGTGGTTTTGAACTAGATCATTTAATCTGGACCAATTGCAATAAATCTCATCACTATTCGTCCTCCATCAAAATGCTGGATATTCATGCGAAGGGGAATCGATAAAGTATCGAATTAATGATGGTTGAGTATTCATATTTCCCGAACAGTCAGATAACTGAAAGTTTACATACAGCTAACTCGAGCTGAATATTCAGAGAAATAAATAATTGATTAGGTTGAAAATAGTTTTACTTTGGCACCAGTTAGTTGATAAACAATAGCCTTGATGCATTGATGATGGCTTGTTATAGCTAAACCCACACATTGGTATGATATTTAAAACTGCATCCAGATGTATAATTTTGTCTCCAAAACTAACGTTTGTCCTTCAGTGTCCGAATGACCAGTGGTCGTCCGAAGCCTGATTCAGATGTCCAGTTTTTTCATCCAGAGCCTGGTTGAGATGTCCAGTGCTCGTCCAGATGCTTGTTTCCACTGCTCGCTCTGGAATATTCGTTGTTCGTCCAACAGCCGCTATCGAGATCAACACATCATGCCTGCCGTGGCTGGGCTGCTGATAACAACCACGAGATAACAGTTTCCCATCAGACCTGATATAAGGCTTGATGGCGTTTATGATTGTTATATCTGACTACCCTTGAACTTCATGGGAAGTGCTTTTTGGCGATGGTGAGCATTGTGGGGATATCTGACTCCCCTGAACATGATAGGTAGTGCTCACCGGGGATGGTGTGTATTGTGGTAATTTCTGACTTCCTAGCATATGACGGAGACTGCAGTTTGCTAATGGTGCGCACTATGGAAAATCCTGCTGCCTAATTCGTTCATACCAGCTGTGAAGGTATGGTCGTGTGTGATACATGGACTAATTACATCTGCCTCAATTCCTAGTGTTAGTGTGAGCGGGTAATGAGTAGCAATAAGCCTTGGTTATGTTGTTTCTTAACTGCATGTGATCAGCTGGTCTTCAGATGGAGTCTGCTTCATGTGTATAGCTGATTGCATGTGAAGAGCTGAACCATGAAAATTCTGTAATTGTGTTGTTCAAAGATGGGTGACTTTGCAGATTACGAAAAGTGATGTGAACTCAGTGTTATCAGTTATTTTTTTCTGAAGTTCATTACAATTGAGGACATGAACAATAATCGTAGGGAAGGATCCATACCATCTTCTGGACCACGCAAACAAAAACTTTTTTTAACGGTAACAAAATCGGGCATAGCTTGCTTTTTTGTGTTGGAGCAACAAATCTTTTTCAATTCTTGATTTGTTAACTGCTTCTAACTCTTCATCCGCGTGCCGCTTCATGACATGCTTGGTGGGCGCGTCGAGGGTCACACAATAACCATGTTGAGTGAGGAGAACACCGGATGATAGTTGACGGTGTACTATCAAACATGCCATGTAATGTTGATCGGTTCCGTGGCGGCTGCAGCTATGGACTTTTTTCCCCATAAACACCTTTATACTAACCCATAATAAAAGTCCCCTTTGCTTCAAATAATTTCACAAATGAATCATGCGAGAGTTTTTCCGAATCACGCCTGTGGCGACACCGGAGATTTTTTTCGCCGTAACCACGGTGATCACACCCAGGAAAATCTCAGGGTTAGGAAGTTTGCATTGTAGACTATTCTACACTAATACTTGTTCTGACAGGATATCCCAGAATGAAAATGTGCATTAAGGTTCTTCACTAAGTAAACATCCGTCAACCCACTACTTGGAGACGAGAATTGTAGGTGATTAAAGTAAGTGTACATTCAGCAAGTGTGCATTTAGACTGGCTCATTCAAAGAGCGCATTCCTTTGCCTGCCTATATTTATCCACAGAATAATATAAATCCAGTGGTAAAAAGTATGCGTTCAGAAAAATAGTCTACTGAATAAAATTATTCATAAAACCTACGGCATCTGGGGCACTCGGCATGTTTTAAAACTAACACATAGCAAGGTTTATTCACAATTCAGTCCTGGATCGTAAATATGTGCTGCATTTAAATTCTGCAGTCATATATCTTGTTTAACAATATTATTTATTAAGTTTATTAAAACAAAATGTTCTTAAAATTATGCATACTTCTTTCTAAGTTCAAAATATTGTCAAGCCAGAATATTTAATCAACGATAAACAGTATGAATAATAATGTTCAACATCATCAGTAAGTTGTGAGTTCACTGTGTACAAAGTAGACATCAAATTCACCCTCATCTTTCTTCACCCAGCGGCTCAGGTGCAGCGACTTCGGTTCAGATGAGACAGGTTAG
>SDVV010028329.1:0-11975 GCA_016164225.1 Gammarus roeselii | reverse complement strand
ACAATAACCGACACTTGCATCACACAATAACCGACACTTGCATCACACAATAACCGACACTTGCATCACACAATAACCGACACTTGCATCACACAATATCCGACACTTGCATCACACAATAACCGACACTTGCATCACACAATAACAGACACTTGCATCACACAATACCAGACACTTGCATCACACAATAACCGACACTTGCATCACACAATAACCGACACTTGCATCACACAATAACCGACACTTGCATCACAAAATAACCGACACTTGCATCACCCAATAACCGACCCTTGCATCACACAATGACCGACACTTGGATCACACAATAACCGACACTTGCATCACAAAATAACAGACACTTGCATCACACAATAAACGACACTTGCATCACACAATAACCGACACTTGCATCACACAATGACCGACACTTGCATCACACAATACCCGACACTTGCATCACACAATAACAGACACTTGAATCACCAGCTGCAAGTTTTAAATTGGTCAATCCAGGTTTAATTGAGAACCAACAAAAAAATTCCTTTGACGACCTTCAAAAAATTGAGTGAGGCTGGCAATCGCATTTCCATTAAGAGAATCACTGTTCACTCAACTCAAGAGCAAGAGCAGCAGTTTCAGGCTCTAGCAGCAACTGCTACTAGCAATTGCGTAACACGTGTTCAACGGGAAGCCCAGTAGGCCAACAATTCATGCAGCAATCCTTTCGTGGGCAGGAAACATCAGCAGCTTCTCCTCCATAAACTCTACATGCTCCCTGTTCACGGTGATAAATGTGAAACGAAAACTTTCTTCTTTACCAAACACATTCTAAATCATTCAACCACTGCCATCCACAAATGCTTGTTCTCAACTCTTCCGGTCACTTTATCAGGGAAGCCAGCATTTGCTCGACATTTAATCGTCATAAAACTCTTCTTTTACCTATGATTTTTTTTTGGCTCAACACAAAGCAGTCCAATGTAAGGACATTCAACGACCAAAGAGGCCTGACGAAGTTTATATCACAGCCTCTCAGAAAAGATTAGAATCCGGAAAATTACATCGTCACGACATGTTTCGACCCTGTCCTTGTCAATGTCATCATTGGCCACACACTTATTCTGGGAGTGGCAGTCCTTATGGTGGTGATGAGGTCAGGCTTTGAATTCAATTTTTCATATCGTAGTTCCATTTGCGCCCCAATTATAAAGAATACAATTGCATTTGACGGAATCATAAAACGATTGGCTATATTATCTTTTTAAATATCAACAAAATGTAACAATAGTTTATCAATGTCAAATTACTAAAGATAATTTTTTATTTAATTTACCATTCTCGCTGTATAAGTGGAAACTAATCAATCGAGATTGATCCTGCATTTGATAGTAGTTGTGAATGTGTTTTCTTTGATATGTCATCTCCTTTACCACACACGTTACGTATGTAACCGGAACGACCAAATGCAATCTGCTTCTAACTAGATATCCGATGTTTTAACTCAGAAATACGATGTTCTAACTCAGATATCCGATGTTCTAACTCAGACACCCCATGTTTTCACTCAGACGTTCGATGTTCTAACTCAGGAATACGATATTCTAGCTCAGACATACGATGGTTTAACCCAGACATTCGATGTTCTAACTGAGCAATACGATGATCTAACTCAGACATTTGATGAACTAACTAAGAAATATGATGTTCTAACTCAGCCATCCGATGTTCTAACTCAGAAATACGATGTTCTAACTCAAACATCCGATGTTCTAACTTAGGAATACAATATTCTAACTCGGACATCCGATGTCCAAATGACAAATTTTACGAAAACTGTGACCGTTAATGTACTGATGCAATGACGCTAAGTTTGAATTACTCAAGGGTTTCCGTTCACATTGTCGTCTGAATACCGTAGATTATCTACGCCGAGTCATATCTACTCAGAGCAACAATGGGTAGAGTGAGGATGATCAGGCAGAAAACCCTGTTTTGATACTCACATTAAATTACATTTTATTTTTATCTGAGATGTACGTAATTCCTAGAGGCAATATTATAATTAACAACAATCTCCGAACGTTGAAATGACGGAAATTTACATCGCTGAGTCATTGATTTTTTTTTGGTCTTGGAAATTAAAACCGTGTATTCAAGTCTCTCTAAGTGAGCTCATTAAGATCTTATTACCGATACTGTCCCAGGATGAAGCAGCTCGTTGATAAGGGAAATGAAGGGTTGGGGGTGTCCATGTAATGACCGAAAGAGGACGCAATCGGAGAGAAGGAAATGAGGACCAAAGTACTGCAAAGAAACTAAAGGTGAATGCTGAGGGCTTGGGAAAAATAAGGAAAACTTTCATTGCAATTTTTTTAATGATTTTAAATTACGAGCAGGGTTGAATTGAAATTGGCAAACGTTCAAAACAGGTTATCAAACATGTGACTCCAATGAGTTGTCCTCTGAATAGATTCTCTGAATAGATTCTCTGTATAGATTCTCTGTATAGATTCTCTGTATAGATTCTCTGTATAGATTCTCTGTATAGATTCTCTGTGTAGATTCTCTGTATAGACTCTCCATACAGACTGCCAAACATTAAACTGCAACGAGTTGTCCTCTGTATAGATTCTCCATATAGATTCTCTGTATAGATTCTCTGTATAGATTTGCTGTATAGATTCTCTGTATAGATTCTCTGTATAGACTCTCCATACAGACTACCAAACATTTAATTGCAACGAGTTGTCCTCTGTATAGATTCTCTGTATAAATTCTTTGTATATATTCTCTGCATAGATTCTCGGTATAGATTCTCTGTATAAACTCTCCATACAGACTACTAAACATTTAACTGCAACGTGTTGTTCACCGTATAGATTCTCTAGCTTCTACAGCTCCCTCGCTTGTGTTTAACCCAATTGACGATGAAAGGAACTTACGATTAACCGTTGCGCGAGTTTAATTGTGAAGCTTCATCATTCGAAGTGGCGACAAGTCATTAAAATTGCTTCCTTCGACTCGCTCAAGTCATTAAACTTGGTTCCTTCGACTCGCTCATGTCATCAAAATTGCTTACTTCGACTCGCTCAAGTCATTAAAATTGCTTCCTTCGACTCGCTCAAGTCATTAAAATTGCTTCCTCCGACTCGCTCAAGTCATTAAACTTGGCTCCTTGAACTGGCTCAAGTCATTAAACTTTCTTCCTTCGACTCGCCCAAGTCATTAAACTTGGTTCCTTCCACTCGCTCAAGTCATTACACTTGGCTCCTTCGACTCGCTCAAGTCATTAAACTTGCTTCCTTCGACTCGCTCAAGTCATTAAACTTGGTTCCTTCCACTCGCTCAAGTCATTAAACTTGGTTCCTTCGACTTGTTCAAGTCATTAAACTTGGTTCCTTCGAGTGGTTTTAGTCAATAAACTTGTTTTTTTTTTGTCGTTTAAGTCGTTGAAATTGCTTCCTGCGATTCGATCAAGTCACTAAATTTGGTTCCTTCAAGTCGTTCAAGTCATCAAACTTTATTTCGTCGAGTCGCTCAGAAAATAGCCTAAGTTACCGAATGAGAACATTGAACCTCAAATCCTGTTTATTTTACAGCGGCCTCGGCAATGTTGACTCAACCTAATTACAGCTGCAACATCAGCTCCTGTTCGGTAGAACGTCAATGAGGGCCGTACAACAGCTGTCGCACAACACCCTGTGCTAAGAACGACGCTTTGGATGCTGGCTCTCTCATATTAGAGCTACATTTACCCCCCCCCACCCCCCCAAGCTGTCATCGTTTGCAAGAGCCGATGAATGCAACGCTGCGACACTTCGAAGACATTTGTCTGTTCGTTCAGCCATTAAGACCTGATGAGGCGAGTGTACATGATAATTGGGAACGAGTTCTGATCTCTATTCTAGTAATAAGCATTCGGGAACACAAGAAGAGGGTTGGGATGGTGGGGGAGTGCATTGGGGCAGGGAAAATCTGGTGAGAAGAAAAGGACTGACTGAAAATCAAAATGCTAGAAGGTATTGAGAGCTGCTTCGTGCAATGAGTGTTGCATCATTTAGAGGACATCTTTGCTGTTGTACATAAACACTAAAATTCGTGGGAATTAGGTCAGCACTGAGCGGGTTACTCAGTGATCATGCAAAACACTGCCACAAATCTAGAGTGAAATACATGTAACCTTCTGTCCTTCAATTAAAGGACGCTTCGCACGCCGCCATTATCAGGATATAGCATCAATTTGGAGCCCTGGCTGACATAATAAGACTTCCTGGTATCCGAAGTCGTGCAGTATATAGTGGAAATTTAAATATAACTTCCAGGTCGTCCCGTGTCGAATTTGAACAAGTCATATGATATCAAATTTTAGACAAAATCATCACAACAAAAACAAAAACGTGTTTTGTATACTCGTAGCGCCGTCTTGCCATACTTGCATTGCTATGCTTTCCAGCACTACGATGCTGAATTGATTGTTGTCTATTCAACGATGGCGTTGATGTGTCAGGCATAGTAACTGCATGGCCAGGTACTATCGGTTACAGAGATAGAGACCTTATTTTTAATTTCGCGTTTTGTTTAAGACATCCCTTAGCCGACACTGTATGTTCTATAGTATGGATTTACACGTTAGCATTTCCTCCAGACGTTTGGCTGTAAGCAAACAACCATAAAAACTTTCCTAACTACACACGATTTGATTTAAATTAGGTTTATATAGAACGCGATTTTAAAAATAAGGTCTCAATTTTTGTAACCGATTGTACAACGGCGATTGATCCACTTGAGTTGAAATGAAGAAATACTTTACCGTTGTCGAAGTCAACCGTTTGATATATTCGAGAAGCGAATGTTTGGCTCGTTCCGTGCAAGTGCATAGGCGCTTGACCAACAAGACGAAATGCAATGATGTTTATTGTATACGCAGTCGACAGACGGAGACTCAAGTCATATTCATAGAAACATTTCAATCGGATCTGCATCTTTATATCAAATTAGAAATACTATTATAATAATATTCTGTTCTGTAACAGCTAGATACAATGGCCATTCTCTGCCAAACCTATTTTCTTGACCTAATGGGATTCTCAAAATACATATGTTCATTTTGGTTTACCGGGAGTCAACGATAAATGATAACATTGATCTTTTCCTTCATGTCAGCTTACTGACTAATATAGTTCATTTTCTTCACATAATATTATTCTCTATATTGCTGCTGAGGTCAGTTACGGCTACTGATGGCAACAACTTCACACCATCCCTTCATGTGATCGTGGCTACCGATGGCAACAACCTCACACCATCCCTTCATGTGATCGTGGCTACCGATGGCTACAACCTCACACCATCCCTTCATGTGATAGTGGCTACCGATGGCAAAAACCTCACATCATTCCTTCATGTGATCGTGGCTACCGATGGCTACAACCTCACACCATCCCTTCATGTGATAGTGGCTACCGATGGCAAAAACCTCACATCATCCCTTCATGTGATCGTGGCTACCGATGGCTACAACCTCACACCATCCCTTCATGTGATCGTGGCTACCGATGGCTACAACCTCACACCATCCCTTCATGTGATAGTGGCTACCGATGGCAAAAACCTCACATCATTCCTTCATGTGATCGTGGCTACCGATGGCAACAACCTCACACCATCCCTTCATGTGATCGTTGCTACCGATGGCTACAACCTCACACCATCCCTTTATGTGATCGTGGCTACCGATGGCAACAACCTCACACCATTCCTTCATGTTATCGGGGCTACCGATGGCAACAACCTCACATCATCCCTTTATGTGATCGTGGCTACCGATGGCAACAACCTCACACCATTCCTTCATGTGATCGTCCTTCCATCTGTAACCGTCCTTAACCTTCCTCGTCTTGGACCAACTTCATTAACAAGGTCTTGATTAACTAAGTCTTAGGAGCATCCACATTGCATCTTTTGATTCATCAATCACTCGCTGTCACATGGACTTTGAAATTTCAAGAAGGTAACTTGTAAGCTCAATTTAAGCAGGTTTAATGGTGTCTCTTGAAAGAGATATTCAGACTGTAGACTCTTATACATCAGATGATTACGTTGTGTGTTATAATTTCTCCAACCCTTTGTCGTTGATCTTATTTAATTCACTAGCTGCATCGGAATTTCAAGTCCTTTTCTAAAGGATTATCGCAAAATTTACAAACGTATTTTACAGGTTTTTGCTTAGACAATAGTTTCAGTTCGTTCATTAATTATGAGTTTCAAATATTAGATGATGGTGGGCCGGAACAATGTGTATTAATTTGTTCATTGTTTATTTGAACTATACTACCTGAAGTTATCTCGTTCCCATCGTCTATGAAGGCTTCTTGTAGAATGGCTACAGCACAGCACCGGTGAATGGAAGTTCACTATTATATGTAGTTATTATGATGCACCACACATACATGTGTATGTGTCATGGTTTAAGAATATTATGTATTAGAACCGTCAGAATACTGTTCTGTGTACATTTCTTTATCATGTGGCAATATTATTGATGATTCATTTTTCTTCTGTACGTAAACTTGACCAGGATAGCTGATCACTATTATTTTCGATACTTTAGAGGTCATCTGAGAGGAACCTGATAGAGAATTTTCCAGGTTAAGTATGAAATTTTTAAATCGCGTAACTATCTGAACGCTAACTTGTGTTCATTTAACATTTCGTGCTAAGGGAGTTTTAATTATGTTATTTTCTAATGGTTCGTATACAATTTATTTTAACTGATAATCTTCCCGAAACCCAGAGCCCCATCGTTGAGATATGGAAGAACATAAACAAATAAAAAATATCACAGAAACCAAGATGAAATTCAAGGTTCCTGTTGCTATTACCAGGGGCCATCTCGCATTAAGGAATGTAGATTTCTATATTGATACGCATCAGGTGATGATTGAATACTCCACAAAATTGACCCATTGTAGAATCATGACAGTTTGTCCTACTTTCCTGTACTGAGCCTAATATTGACAAGCCTTTTCGAAGCTGGGTTTGCTTCTCGTGTCCAATTTGCATAAAGTAGTTAGCGGACCTTGACTACAGAGACGTAATTAAGAGAACACAAACATAAGCCGGGGATAAAGTGGGGTCTTTCATGATTGCTCAAGGTATGTGTATTGAATCAGGCTAGTGTATTAATGACCAGCTTCCTGAATCATTTCAATCTTTGTGTTAGCTATTGTGCGTCACCACTCTCGTCACCACTCTCATCACCACTCTCGTCACCACTCTCGTCACCACTCTCGTTACCACTCTCGTCACCACTCTCGTCGCCACTCTCGTCCCCACTCTCGTCACCACTCTCGTCACCACTCTCGTCACCACTCTCGTCACCACTCTCGTCCCCACTCTCGTCCCCACTCTCGTCACCACTCTCGTCACCACTCTCGTCACCACTCTCGTCACCACTCTCGTCACCACTCTCGTCACCACTCTCGTCACCACTCTCGTCACCACTCTCGTTATTGGGTGCCATTGTGCGTCTCTTCCACAGCATTTGCACAAACAATGAGTATCTTGTAGGGGAACAATGGAGGCGAAGGGAGGCCCATCTTGAGGACACTAAGAATTCTTTGTACTGAAACAGGAGACGACTAAAGCAATCTTAATAATGTTTACTTCTTTGGGAAACAAACATGAATAGTTATTATGACAATACTTGGAACAATTGCATGCATTTGGTTTCGAACGCTTGTGTCAGGAATTTCATTGTGCAATGTAGCTATAGGACAATGATTGTACGCATTTATTTTTTGTGCATAAGACTGCAATTCAGTTATGATTTACTTATCTATCAAATTACTCAAGGCAACTCATTCAAAATTAAAAGCGATTTTTTTATTTATATAGTTGTTGTTCCGCGCCGTCGTCGTATTCAATACAATTAATGTCACGTCAAAAATGTTTACAATATATTTATAAATACAATTATTCTTGATTATTGCTATAACTTATATTGATTGCCTCGTGTCCTATCAAAATACACGTTTGTCCTGTCGCACAGAAGTATAAACTATGGGCCTCGCTTGTCGTCCCTGTTCAGGTGTTGGGTTCGCTTGTCGTTTTTTCTGCTTTTGGTCTCATTTATTGCCCCTTTTCTGCTGGTCGTCTTCTTTTTCTTGATGGAAAGTTTCCGTCGGAAAGAAGCATTGCCGCGTCAAGTGATAATACCAAAAAAACTGTTGACACAGCAATTTTGACACGGAAAAAGTTTCGGTAAATAAGATTTTCTTCCAGGAACACATTTTGGTAAAGAAAAAAAGGAACGGAGTTTTCCGTACCATTCTAAGAATGCTTTTTCTTTTACCACGCGCAATTATTTGTGTCTGTGAGTATTTAAGTCACACTAGTGTCCTTTTAAAGCCCACTTGTAATGAAATGCATTTACTTTTTATTTGTGGAGAGTGAAAGGCAAGGAGATTTTAATCCCTGAGATAAAAACAATGTCAACATCCCAACATTGGATTATAGAAAGAACACTGCAAGCTAATCAAATATAATAACCTCATCAACGTTTTATTCGTCTAAACACAGTTTTTATTAAAAAAGTATAATCTGTTAATGAGACGACCCGCTGTGCTCGCCTTGGCGCTACCCACCCAAGGACTCGCATGTATAAATGTATCAGTATTGTAGTTTCGCGTCAATATTAAATGTGAAATCAAGCTTTGAATGCTACGGCAATGTGCACTGTCGAGTAAAATGAGAAACGGCTTTAAATAAGTTTAAATATTTTGAAAACTATGGTGAGTTGGTCAATAAACTGTTTATGGTACGTAAAAAACTGTTTGTTATTCATCTTACCAAAATTGAATGTGAAACCGTCAGAGGCGCAGTGCATCTGACAGACTAAAACTAAAATGTGTTACAAAATCTGCCAAGCAGGGAAGATGTAGAATCATCGTATGAGGTATTTTTTCGTCTGAAAGAGTTGGTCCGTTATTGCAAACAATTGGCGCAGCAAATGCTGATGAGTATTCTAATTTTGTACCCCATAATGTTATACTTTTGAGAAACTCAGAACCAGCTTACAATTTGTTTGTAGAACCGCACCCTACGTCGTATTGTAATGCGGGTTAAGTGCGCTATTGAAGACGAGGATGTCTAAGCTATGAAGTGTCCTGCTCAGAGCCAGGATCTCAACGTAGTTGAGATCCTGACCGCCTAACGCCCATCAACTAGGAGGGATTTATGAACGAAAATGGAGCATAAATGGAACGTAACAACACTAGACTTATGCAAGAAATTGGTGTAGTTCTGCGGCCGTCGTTGCGCTAAAGTGATGAAATACAAGCGCTTCAGCACCTCATATGAAGGGTTAGAAGATTCATTATTGCCGAATGTTCCCATATTACTAGAATTTATTAGGTTGTTAAACGATTGTTGGAATGATTGTCTTAATTTCGGATTGGAATATTTATGTTTATTCTTTATTTTTGCAATTTAATAAATGTATGACTTTTTCTTATAAAAGTTTGGTGTTATATATTGAATACATGCCTAGGTTAACCAAGGAACTTTTGTTGACATGAGCACCATAGGTTTGAGAATATTTGGATAAATGATAATGTTTTTCTTATTATGTTCGGTTGTGTCAATGTGGGCGCCTGTCCAGAAATTGACACAGGATGGAAGGGAGAATTTTATATTATTAATTTATTAATTGCTCAGAATCCCGACTTTTTGACTTATATTATTTCTCTCTCCTTTTCGAAAGGGCGGTTGCTCTCTCGGTTAATGCGCCAACTTCAGTGTTGTCTGGAAGGCTATGTTAACCGTGAATGGAAATACATTGTTGTTATGTATAACCTATTCAGGCATATAACACGGCATTTATATCAATAGAACATATAACATTCTGTCAAAATTTATCCAACTTGACGATAGGTTCCATACGGTATTTAATTAAATCTGAACACATGGATTTCCCCTAGGCTGAAATAAATATCGATCAAATAAATTTTGCTCATTCTATAGTTTTTCTTAGTTTATCTTAAAACCCCAAGGACAATTTCTTTGTTACTGTACACGTACGGCAGGATGTTGCTCGCCTCATAAGCCATTATTACTGTACACGGTACGGCAGGATGTTGCTCGCCTCATAAGCCATTATTACTGTACAAGGTATGGCAGGATGTTGCTGGCCTCATAAGACATTATTACTGTACAAGGTTCGGCAGGATGTTGCTGGCCTCATAAGCTATTATTACTATATACGGTATATCAGGATGTTGCTCGCCTCATAAGCCATAATTACTGAACGCGGTATATCAGGATGCTGCTCGCCTCATCAGCTATTATTACTGTACACGGTACGGCAGGATGTTGCTCGCCTCATAAGCCATTATTACTGAACAAGGTATGGCAGGATGTTGCTGGCCTCATAAGCCATTATTACTGTACACGGTTCGGCAGGATGTTGCTGGCCTCATAAGCTATTATTACTAAACACGGTTCGGCACGCTGTTGCTCGCCTCATAAGTCATCATTACTGTACACGGTACGGCAGGATGTTGCTCGCCTCATAAGCATTATTACTGAACAAGGTACGGAAGAATGATGCTCGCCTCATAAGCCATTATTACTGTACAAGGTATGGCAGGATGTTGCTCGCCTCATAAGCCATTATTACTGTACACGGTTCGGCAGGATGTTGCTGGCCTCATAAGCTATTATTACTGTACACGGTATATCAGGATGTTGCTCGCCTCATAAGTTATTACTGCTGAACACGATATATCAGGATGTTGCTCGCCTCATAATTACTGTACACGGTACGGCAGGATGTTGCTCGCCTCATAAGCCATTATTACTATGCACGGAACGGCAAGATGTTGCTCGCCTCATAACCCATTATTACTGTACAAGGTATGGCAGGATGTTGCTGGCCTCATAAGACATTATTACTGTACACGGTTCGGCAGGATGTTGCTGGCCTCATAAGCTATTATTACTATACACGGTATATCAGGATGTTGCTCGCCTCATAAGCCATAATTACTGAACGCGGTATATCAGGATGCTGCTCGCCTCATCAGCTATTATTACTGTACACGGTACGGCAGGATGTTGCTCGCCTCATAAGCCATTATTACTGTTCACGGTTCGGCAGGATGTTGCTGGCCTCATAAGCTATTATTACTATACACGGTTCGGCACGCTGTTGCTCGCCTTATAAGTCATCATTACTGTACACGGTACGGCAGGATGTTGCTCGCCTCATAAGCATTATTACTGAACAAGGTACGGCAGAATGATGCTCGCCTCATAAACCATTATTACTGTACAAGGTATGGCAGGATGTTGCTCGCCTCATAAGCCATTATTACTGTACACGGTTCGGCAGGATGTTGCTGGCCTCATAAGCTATTATTACTGTACACGGTATATCAGGATGTTGCTCGCCTCATAAGTTATTACTGCTGAACACGATATATCAGGATGTTGCTCGCCTCTTAATTACTGTACACGGTACGGCAGGATGTTGCTCGCCTCATAAGCCATTATTACTATGCACGGAACGGCAGGATGTTGCTCGCCTCATAACCCATTATTACTGTGCACGGTATATCAGGATGTTGCTCGCCTCATAATTACTGTACACGGTATGGCAGGATGTTGTTCGCCTCATAAGCCATTATTAATATACACGGTTCGGCACGCTATTGCTCGCCTTATAAGTCATTATTACTGTACACGGGACGGCAGGGTGTTGCTCGTCTCATAAGCCATTATTAACACGAGGATCTAATCTTATTTCCAATTAGTGGGCAAATCGGGCCTCACGAAAACATGTCCTGGGCCATGGCCGTAGCAAGGGCTGAAAGTCGGCGGATGCGTAGAGCGATGAAGATTATGGTCGTCTGAGAACTCAATGAGTTGCGGCAACGTGATCTAGAACCATGTAGTATTATACAGTTTATATATGA
>SDVV010028328.1:0-11975 GCA_016164225.1 Gammarus roeselii | reverse complement strand
ATATATACGATGAATATAGAAATAGATATGATGATCAGGTAGGCTCATCAAATTAGATTGAGTGACCTTGTAGTTTATTACAACGTGTAGTTCAATAGAACAAATGAGTATGTTGGTGTGTCACCATTCTATTATACACTTCTAAATTCGGGGTGCGCTTTATCGAATAATGAATTATATGATAAACGTTCAATCAGGGTGCAACTCTATTGAGTAATGTATTTGGTTCCTTATAGGACCTGCTAGTTTAAAGCAACAAATGAGCCCGTTCATGTTCTCGCAACAGCTGAGGACATCTTGGGGACAGGTATTTTTGTTTGTGTTTTTCACACTCATGTGCAATTTGGTTTGGATGTATCTACGTTTTGCCATCTAAAATAAGAGAAGGTCCAATCATACAGGAATGACATGCTGTTATTTTTTGCAATAAATTTGTACACAAAAAAATTACAAGTAAGTATAATTACCAGCTAAGACCATCATATCAGCAAATCAATAATACTTACCCTAATGAGTTCGTCACAACTTGTAACTGATTAATTGAGACGGGGTATGAACAGCAGGGACACATCTTGCTTTCCTACCTGAACGTAAGAGCACGACTCTCTCCGAAACATGTCACATCGAAAGAGCTATCAAAGTGAGTTCTAAGTGCTGATTTCTTGATGAAAAAGGGTGTTGCGATCTGACATTGAAATTCTTTGTTTAATAATTGGCGTGAATTCTTAATTCGGATTAGCAGCTTAATACATTGGACAGCTAAGAATGAGACGGTGCGGGTGGGTCTGTGTGAGTGAAAGAGCCACTGCTACAACAAACGAACAAACAAATTAGCAGTGTTACGATTTGTTCGAAGACAAAGAGATGTTATGAAAACATACTGTTTGCGTTATGTCACTCGAGAAAATTATCGCTGTGTTCTGTTGAAAAAAAAAAACTTGTTTATCAAAATCCCTTTTTTCACTCTGTCAGCCGCTGCCTGCGGGCAAGTAATAGAGTGGTGTATTTCTTCTTGAAAGAGGATACGGTAGCGCAATTTTGAATGTCGGCCGGTAGATTGTTGAAAAACTTTGAACATGAAATTGTGAAAGATTTGAAGCCAGTCTTTGTTTTTCTGAATTCAGGGCCAATATTATTTTCGTTCCGTGTAGATCGTTGATGGGCCGCTTTACGCACTGATAACACAATACCATCTGAACATGAGAGCTTATAATGGATTTTAAAAACTCGTACAGCTTCACTGAGCTCTAGTCGTTCATAAATGTTCAACCAGACAAGTTTTTGTAGGATTGGCGTTAAGTGATCACTCTTTTTAAAGTTATCGTCACGGGCTACCTTTGCGGTGAAGTTGATGCTACGTTGAATGTCTGTGAGTAATGTTTTCGTGCACTTTCGCCATATTGTAGGGCAGTAGTTTAAACGTGAAAAAATCAGAGCGTTGATAGCAAGTAGTCTTGACTTAAAGTCGAGTTGTTTTTTCGTTTGATTGAGAAACATGAGTGTGCCATTCAGATTGGAACACAGTTTTCCAACATGATGTCCAAAGGTCATATTAGGATCAAGCCAAACTCCCAGACTTTTGACTTTGTTATCGAGAGAGATTTTTGTGCTCATACAGTTAATAACAAAGTTCTTGGGTACTCTCCTTGTGTTTGCTTTTGGTCCCAGGATAACGCACTGGGTCTTATTTGTATTAACTTTGAGGTCATTTGAAGAATACCAATCATTTATGTGGTTCAACGCAGTTTCCGCATCCTCCTTCAGCTTTTTAAATTAGTTTGCCGGTCTCACGAATAAAAACTGAACATCATCATCATATATTGTCCTTCTGGCATTGTCTAGAGGGTTTCCAAAGTTAATGTCATTAATAAACCGAAGGAAAAGAAGCGGTCCAAGAATCGACCCTTGTGAAACTCCAAAGTTTACCGGTCTCGGAGAAGATGTATTCTTTCTGTCCAGAACGACAGATTGGAATCGATGCCTGGGGTAGCTTTCAGACCAGGATGTATGGATGTTCAGTTGTGAAAGTTTTTTCAGTAAGATGTCATGATTGACACTATTAAATGCTTTAGATAGGTCCAGTAGCACGAGTAATGATGGACAGTTTTCGTCTATAACTTTGTATACGAGTTCGAAGATTTGGAGTAGTGCGTCTTCAGTGGACGTCTTCCGTCTGTAGGCGTACTGACATTTATTGATCAGGTTTGCCTTCTCTAGGTAGTCAAGGAGTGGTCGTGTTATGACCTTTTCCAGGATATTAGAAGTTACTGGTAGGAGGCTTACTGGTCAATAGTTTGATGGGTCGGTTACCTCTTCTTTTTCATGGATAGCTTTGATGAGCGGATGTTTCCGATTTTGAGGGAAGGTATTTGTGGCAATGGATGTGTTGATGAGCAGCTGGAGATACGGCAGAACAATTTCTAACCAGTTCTTGAGGTATTGCAGCGTCATCACACGAATTTGTGTTTTTAAGCAAGTATATGGCTCATTCAATCTCAGGTATGCTTGCCGAGTTCTATGACCACATTTGGTCCTTCATGGGCAATGAGTTCTAATGGGAGGGAAATTTGAGCCGGATTGGCGTTTGCGTTGCCGGGGTTTTGGGCGATCCCGTAGTAATTTTGTTGTGCTCGATCATAACCTCTTTGTGTGTGTATTTGCCAACGTTAGCGGAAAAACCGTAGAAAAATTCGGTTGTTTCTGCAGGTTTTTCGTATATAACGCAACTGTGTCGAGAGCTACTGAGAACGTGTCTGTGAAAATAGCC
Source organism: Gammarus roeselii (assembly GCA_016164225.1). Lineage (NCBI taxonomy): Eukaryota > Metazoa > Arthropoda > Malacostraca > Amphipoda > Gammaridae > Gammarus > Gammarus roeselii. Next base: position 9,208 of record SDVV010028328.1, on the reverse strand, counting down.
GATTAAATATTCACGTCGTCCGTGTTACGCATGCTGTTAAGCAATGGTACTCTGTTCCATAACTCTTGATTCAGTAAATCGCGTGAGTAGTTTTATTTTGTTCTGTACGTCAGAGTGACTGGTTCCCTTTTTTCTTTCCGTACTGTAATCAGGCAGCTTTTTTCATGGCGATCGGCGAGTGACTCACAAACGCTGGTGCTTAGGACAGATGATTGATTGCTCGTAAGTATCAGATCAATTAATGAGCTACTGTCTTTTGTGATTCTAGTTGGTCCCTCAATGAGCTGCTCCAGTTTTAGTCTATTAATTATTGGGCCATATTTATTGCATTTCAGTTGAATGTTCTTCTTTAAATTAGCTACAGCCTGGATCTTGGATTCTATGTATTTTATTGACTGGTTGCTGGCTTAATGTGGCCTGTAAATGGCTCCGACAATAATGGATTAAGTTTTCTTACTTTCAAGGTACTCCAAACATCGTGGACTCCGACTCCAGTCCCGACCGTTTTCAATTGTCCGGTGGTGTACCCATTTTTGACATAGATATAGGCGCCGCCTCCTCTGTTACCTCGGTCTTTTTCTAACAGTTTGTACCCATCTATCTGAATATAGCTGCTCTCTATGTTGGGTGCAAGCCATGTCTCAGTCAGACAGAGTAAATCAACATCTACATCCTTTAGCATTAGTTTTATCTGGTCTATCTTAGACAGAAGACTTCTCACATTTATGTGTTTTATTTGTATATTGTCATTGTCCTTTGGCCGAGGCTCGCTTGCTTCGCTCGGCTCACTAGAGGCCCGAGTGCCATCTCATGGAGGTATAATTCTATTATACCTCCATGTGCCATCTAGTCACATGTGGTCGGGTGCTCTAGTATGGCTATTTTGACGAGCTGTGTTGTTGTTACCGATTGCCGCATTGCTGCATATGATAGGGCCCTGGCTTATATGGACGCTGCCTTGAGAGTCCTCTTCGTAGATACAGGTGTCAGGTGCATTATATAGGGCGGTGAATTTATCAGAGCAGAAGTTCTATCATTAGGCTTACTGTTTGTTTTGGGGATTTTAAGAATTTTTGCATAGGTTTTAGTGCACTGTAGTGATGGTCTCTTAGGTGAATGAGTACCCTGAGACCTGATTGATTGTTATTCAAGTGTGGCTTGATGGACTATGTCAATCTGAAGTTCCAGAGTGTTGCTCAGCATGGTAGGGACCAGGTCTCCCAGGGGTTGATTGTATTTTCTCATGAAAAGTACTGTTGCTTATTTATTAGGTAGGCGTCGTCGTAACCGTTTTTTTGGAGGAAACCTGCATAGAAGTCCATGTTCACATCAACCTCATGCCATGCAGCCCCCATGACGAGGAAATGTCTTGTCCGGGACAATACTCAATTTAGTACGACCATAATTTGCTAAGGGCATGTATGGAGCAGTGGCCATCTTAAGGAGTTGGCATTACCTGTAATTTCAGACCGAAGTAATAATAATTTGCTCCTGATTGTAGGAATTTTTATTTGATGTCTTCTTGCTTGATTGTGAAAACCCTAGTTAAGATGAAATTGGATGGCTGCTCGCAACCAGTGTTGTTGGAGCGTGAGACTGACTTAATACATGGCTGAAGAGACGTCCGTTCAAGACATTATTGCTTATGATGGAAAGGTTACTGACCGCATTTGGTGAAATTGTATTGCTGCCGAGGGAATTTTCCGAGAGCGGGGTGGCCAAATAGAGATTTGAATTATTCTGTGTCGCTCCGGATGTGATTGGAGGAACAGCAGCGTGGCCGATAGGCAGCAGCGTGGGTAGGCGCTGACACGTTGCCGTTGAAGTAGTAATGATGAAAATGCACTGACTGAGCGCTGTTGTTGTGGAGAGGATGACGAGGTACATATTGTGTGCCACTTACTTCGAGATTCTGAGAAAGCGTTGATGGGGGCTTCTATTGTGGAGACTATGAAGAGCGCTGAATGAAAGCAGTTGGTAAGAGAATGATGGGACCACGACGGTTGGGAACTGTTGATCTGGAAATTATAATAATGAGAAGGCCCTGACTGGGACCTCTTGGCAAGGTTATAAGGAGAAAGCGCTGTTTGGAAGGAATTTCGATTGGGTTGATGCAAGAGCGATGATTGGGATCTTTTGGCATGGAGATGATGAGGAAGCGCTGACTGCAAGCTGATTGCATGGGGAGGAATAGATGGCGGGGAAATATATGGGAGCGGTGAGCGGGATAGGTAGAGGTGGAGTTAGGGCAGAGGCTAAGGAATGGTGGCGAATGTTGGGTGCTGGGGCTGTGCATGAGTAGTGTAGAATGGAGAATGAGGGTAGGAGAAGAGAGGATAGCAGTTGGTGTGGTGAAGTGGCTCAAGAGATATAGGTGGTGAATAGGAGGCTGTCGTACTAAAATGGGAGGTATCCGAAATACGATGAGCGGGTGCCGATTGTAAGTTGTTATTGTGGGGAAAATGTGGAGACGCTAATTGGACGTAGTTTGTGTGAGAGTGATGAGGAGATGCTGATGGGACGCTGTTGGTGTAAGTGTGGTAAGAAGGCGCTGCGTGGGAGCTGTTCGTTTGGGGATAATAAGAAGTCACTGGTTGGTAGTTATTTGTTTGGGGGTGATGAGAGGGCGATACGGTGTGAGTTGTTTGCGAGTAGATGTATATTCCTGATAGGTGATGATACGAGACGTTGGCCAGATGATGAAGGAGGGAAACAGAGGAAGGGAGGGCACGTAAGTAGTGATTGCTTGTTTTTGACATGGTTATAGTAGCGGGGTGACAATACCTCAACCCACTGAGGAACGTAACGTGCTACCGAGTGGAAAAATTTGATAATTACACTTATGTTCAAACTTGCATTTTCAGGATGGAACAATCGCTCGTCGGAGGCGCCAGTGGATTCATCTCTTAGTTTGCCTGTTTGGATAACTCCGAGCTTCAAGCTGTAGCAAAGACTCATAAGACTGTTCCTCTCTTCACTTGTTTTTAGATAGAAGGGTTCTGCCAAGTACACCTTAACATTTAGGTTTTTGGCAAAAATTGCAGTGGAAATTTTTCTTACTTCTACATTCTTGACGTAGTCCGTGAGCATTATAATATAGGTTTTGAAAAGGTTTGCCTTCTCAATGATTTTAGACATAGCATCATTGTCGTTGAGATTTATTTTATGAAGAGTGCATTTGCTTGAATGGTCGAACGTTCGCACGTTGGATATGAGAATATCACCAGGGTGCGGATAAAGGATGCTTCACTGTGTGCTGGCTGGCATAGTTAGTGGGGATTTTTCTGTTGAGGCAGGGATTAAGGGCTCAGTATAGGATGGATATGTGGGGATTATGGCGTCAACTTCGGAAGGACGGAGGATGGGAGATGAAGAGGTTTGGCCCGTCGGGTGAGTACCGACCGCAAGATGAGCTACCCTGTGAGAGAGGATTGACTTCTCATCGAATTGTGCTGGATAAACGCTGACGCTCGGAGTATCTGGGAAACACGGCAATTATTTTTTTATAGGCTTGCTGGTCTTGGTGTATTTTTTGCTTCTGCATGATATGCAGTCCCTGTTATTTGTCGCACATGCGCATTTCTCACAAGCTCCACTGTCAGGTGCAGTATGATTTGCTTCTGTTGACGGTGTGGCTAAGGGTTGTCATATCTATAATTCAAGTTTAAATATCAGTGAAGTGGGCCACCTAGACTACTTAGAGTGTTGTACTAGTTCCTTATTTTAGAGCTCCGTGTTGAGAAGAGGACCCATGACCTTATTTTCTGCAGAATCGTGTGTGGGTATTGTATTGGCTGACAAGTAAATGGTCGAAAAGACTGTTGTACCGTTATTCAGGACGAAAAAGTATTTCTTGAACTTAGTAGCTGCTATGACCGGACTAACAAACAACGATTTATTTTGATGACAGTAGAGGAATCTCATGTGAGTGACAGATTTCCTTAGTGTGAAAAGTCCACAATGAGTGATCTGTAATCTTTAAAATCGACAGGCTAATACTGTGTGTCACAATCTATTTGAGGAATTTGAAACTTACTGTACAGAGTTATTAACAGAAAACGTTGCAATGCGAAAGTGTAATTATTGAGTGTTTGAACATCTCACAAGCACATACAAATCATTTTCGCGTTCTACAATACTTGTAGAGTCTAACGAGTATGTTCAATTTTTTCACAACTTCATCACCTTATCACTACACAGTTGTAAATTTAAAATGATATGTGTAAACAGCACATAACTAAGTTATATTAAAAAAATTAAGAACGACAAACATTTCGGTCTGGTTTACCAAAAGTTTCTTACATCGCAAATCACGTAATAAATGTTTCATAGAATTAGTCTTATGGAGCAGAAAATAAAACATGAACAAATTTTTCAATGTAATGGAATGCGCTCTAAGAATCTATTGCCAGTAGCTGATTTCATTATTGTACATGAATAATCACTTACGAGTGGTCGGTTCTCCTAGTGTTGATGTAACACTAGTTTAGTTCCTTAATGGTTACTTACCATTTAGTAAGTGAACTCCCACGTACTACTTAGGGAGTGAGCGAAATGTGCAGAAAAAAGAGGAACAAGTAATTAGCTAGAAATTGAGACAAAGTTCTGAGAAAATGATCACAGAAACGATTCTAATAAATTATTTGTAGTGTGAGTAGTTAGTATGTCACACTTACGCAAATTAGTGAAGGAATAAGATAGAGCTTAATTAACGGTGGGTAAGGGTTGACCGGAGTCAGGTGGGCGGAGCTTTTGGATGTGAGCGCGTCATTTGGGTAGGCGAAGCAAAAGGGTGGAAGGGGGCGGATGGGCGGGGGGCTTTCGGCCCTTACATTCGAATATATATTTTGAGAAGCTTTTATGTTCTGAACATTTTAATTTATGTGAGTTAATACTGTTTATTGTATTAATATATGTTTTTTCTTCTTTAGATGGCTGTATTGGGGTATACTTGGTTACTAACTGCTGCTCCTTATATATATTTATTCGTTCCTGGTAGGAATATTGTTATAACACATTTCAGGAGGGGTGGGGTGCGGTAGGGGACCCCTTAGGCGAAAAGTTGGATGCGCTTTGGAAAAAAAGATGTGATTGCCCATACCTGTTATTTGAATTGTTTCCATCATTTCCGTGACATGATTGCTATGTTTGAGTATTTATATCATTATATATTTATGTCTGGCTTAATGATTCAATATATTTTTCCCGTAAATATATGTTTGTATTATTTAGTTGGGGTATAATGGACTCATTCGGTGTTAGGTTGGTGGATTCTTAGCGGTTGGATGCTTGATTGAAGTCTGTTGATTCGATTTGGGGCAACATTTTGTGTTTTACAGCTATTTTGTAATATGTATATAACATATATATAGGGATACTATGGTACAATAGTTTGGTAGTTGGCAGGTTGATGTATATATTTCTTAGGATGCAGTAGCTTCGTTACGAGAATCTATCTACCCCATAACGCATTATCCAGTTTTTAACCAGATATATCGGTGTTACCATGTATCTGCATGTTGCAAATGGACCGTTATTAAGCGTATGTACACTGTTCGGGTAGTCTTATGTCGATTTTTTTTGGATAGCGAGAATAGGTTGGATGCACTATAGCGAGAGTAGCTGAACGATATGGATTTACTGTCAGTTATTATATTGTGTTATGTATAGCTACTTTTTGATGATCGGTTGATATATGTTGAACTTGTATTGTTTTCTGAATTTTGAATAGTTATCTTATACAGTTACAGGAATTTTTGGGATATATTTTAGGTTTGCATCTACCAAGTAGCACAATATTTCAGGCATAATTGGTCGGTTATTGCATCATTTTGGTATTTTTTATGTATACATATAAAACATTCTGTTACGATTGAGCAGTGGTTAGTTTAGTTGAAGAAGATTTAATTTAACCCTGTTTTGGTCTGAGTTGGTTAGTAATTTCATCCGATTTCTATATACTATAGCGTGTTCGTGTGGAAGTATTCCACATCATTTTCTGTATGTTTCAGTTAAGTAAATCAGTCACATGTCATGGCAACTTTTTCACGTTAGTTGTTTGGCTGGTAACATGCTATTTTTTTCTCATCCATTGTGATTTTTAATATATGTTTTCTGTGCAACTTCCATCGTCGATGCAAGGTATTCAATATTTTATACAATTATAGGAATATTAGGATAAATTACGTTTGTATCTGCAGTGTAGAACATTATTTCATGCATAATTTAGTTACATGTTGTATATTTTTCAGTGTTTTATACAGCCTTTTTACATCCTGGTACAATGTTTGAGGTGAATATTTTTGGTATAGAAGATTCGATTGTTACAAACTCGCTCTTGTTGTTGGTTTATTGTATGTTTATTGTAGGACCATACTTCAATGTTTATGAGGAGTTGAAGAGTCCCCTAGGCAAAAGCTCGTTGCCTTCACGTTTATTTGTATAAGTAAACCGATTTACTAAGATGGATAACCTACTGTATTACAATTTTAATGTTAATTAGAGCAGAGTGGAGAATTACGTAGTTGTTTTATTGTTGTTGTATGATTTTTTCCATGAAAATTATAGAAATGTATGCTTAAGAGGTGTAATTCCGTACTGCATCTTCGTGGAATTTCGTCATTGAACTCTAGCAAGTATGTAGTTTTGCGTTTCAGAAGACGATTTACTGAATGGATGAGTCCTGGTGAAGTGGTGGTTTACACTTTTTGGTAGTCATTTAGAGTTCATCTATGTTCAACGTGAATTTGTAAGTTCTTGTGGATGTCGGTCTTAAGTTCCATTGGTTTGTTAGAGAGGTTATGCGAGGAGCTGCTGATCGTTGTAGTGATTTACTTAGGTCACCAGTGAACAGATCCCCAGATTTTTTTATGGCTGCACTCTTTAAGACTCATGTCAGGCCAATTCATGACAATTGTACCTGTGTATAGATTCTTGGTTATGTTCAGGATGTGACTTTGCGCGACGTTGTTCAGAGATGATGGACTAAACAGATGCATGGTATTTCTGAGGTATTGTACCATGACTGGGTGTTACCTCAAAATTTGTTATATATCAGTGCTGAGAAGTGACCGAGAAAAGCATTGCAGAGCTCGTTGTTATGACACAGTGGGCTTTGATTTTTGTCCTACTAGAGGTACAGCATCAGTTAGGTCTAGGAATTGATATGGATTTGAACGGATACCGTATAATTATAACTTTATTACGCATGAACTCAGTGTTTATTTTAATAGTCAGATATTTTCGGTATGACTGTTAATTTAGTATACGATTTTTCATGAACCAGGTCACGTGTGATATTGGCGTAGGTTATATCATCTGGGGTGTGGTAAGATACGCCGTATATCATAGTTAATAAATGTCGGTTAGGGTAGAGTAGAGAATCTTATTTAGCTATTGTACAGTTGTTGTTGCTGTTGTATGATATTGATTGGTTTTCATAGGAATATATCTGTATTAGGTAAGAATTCGCCTTAATTCATGGAATGTTGCGTATAAAAGAATCTTAATTGGATGTAATGGTCCAAAATATTGGTATGTTTTACCTGTGGACATTGGATTTGGGTCCGGTTCCAAGTCGTCTTCGAGAACTAATCTACCGTGTTTGAGTAGAGTGTTAGGGTCAAAGTTCTTCATTAATTTTATGCACATCTCAATTATGTTATCCGCTCGGATGTTTTCACTAGATGCTTATTCCCGCAATTCAGAATATTTGACTTATTCGAGCATTCACAATATCCTTTGTATCATTTTTCACTGAAGGTTTGTGATGATGGCCGTAAACCTAACCCATCCTAACCTATTCTAACTTATTCAAACCAAGGATTGTACTTTTTCCCCGTTTTCATACCTATGGTATGTATTTCTTCATTGATTTAAGCTTTATTCATATCCATCCTTTCCTCTTGGCTCTATAGTTTTCACCAATCTTTACCAGTTTATGTACCTATAGATATATTTTTTCACTTTGCTTGTTACAAGCTCAGTAATATCGGTTAGTTTCAAGTAATGTTAGATGATCGCTCGCTAGTAGACTGCAGAGTTTAAAACGGTTATGTACGTAGCTCGCATATATCAGCGTTGGTTACGTTTGTTGAAGCGTTATCAATGAATTTACACGTATTTTATCAATATGTATTCAATATTTTACTGTTATAAAAATATATTGTTGTATTGTTGGATTTGATGCTCGATTCAGGAGATGATCACTTTGATTTCATGTTTAATTGTTTATTGACTAATATTTGGTATTTGTATAAGATTACTTAACTTGATTTTTAATTCCATTTTCCTCTATTATAACAAATATTGAATAAATCCACTCATACATTTTACTACAGATAAGTGATGTAAGGATCTATGATATAAATCATGCCTAAGGTACATAATTAGCGAAATATATAGAAATATACTACTACATAGATCAATATCAATTAATGCAAATAGGGTTGCCATACACTGCCAGATGCATTAATACCTAGGTAACCTTATCTGACTGTCATTCAATCAATGACGGTCGCACCCTACGGGGGAGCCTATTATGACTCACGTTGAGGCTCCTGTGGAAATAAGGCTCAAATCAAATCATAAAGGAGAGACCAAATATTCATCTATCACCTGTGCACTAGACACTCGTGGATGACACAACCATCTTCTGTAGCTACATGAACAGGGCACTATAAGGGTAATACGACCATTTTATGTAGCTACATGATCACAATTTTGATTTACTTGGTCGATACAATTGGAAACATACTGTCGAACCATAAATTGTAGCATGATACAATACTGTACCTATGTGTCGAAAGTGAGTACAAATACAGACACGAGGCCGAAATCCCCCAGCGAAGCGGGATGACCGACGGCAAGGCGCACCTCACACTCTCATTCACTCACACTCGCACACCTTAGCTCTTTAGTGCATCAGGGTACGGCCGGGTACCCCGCAACACACCCTCCGGGTCATGAGTGCGGTTCGAGGTCAGTGTTGGCGGCGGGGCCCGACAGCGTGACTGGTTTACCACTGCAGCGTCAGGTTGACCGGGCCCCTCCGCCCACGATCATCCCGGCTCTCAACGATAAGCCTAGGGCGGAAAAGCACATCAGGGCAACGTCAAAACTCATCCGTTCACTAACATTTTCCACTCACGCCTATCCAGTGCACGCTTTCTCGCTACCTCCACACTCACGTCTCTCCTTCTTAACGCCC
>SDVV010028327.1:0-11975 GCA_016164225.1 Gammarus roeselii | reverse complement strand
GAGTGGACAAAAAATGCTTTCAGTCAAACCCTCAGTCGGAGAATGGAAAACAAAGTTCACCAACAGAAAAGACCAAGTGTTCATCAACCGCTTGTGCATGGGACACGCGTGGATAACTCACAACCACCTGATGGATATCGACATAGGACCAAACGCGTCACCTTGCCCCTGTTGCCACCAAGTGGCTATCAGCGTGAAACACTTACTGATGGATTGCAACGCACTCGCGGCAGCCCGACGAGCGTTCCAAGATCCCCCGTGCAACCTACAAAGCCTACTCACGAACCCAACCTACCGTAAAAAGCTTATCGCTTTCGGAAAACACAACGGACTATACGAAGCTGTCTAAATCTCTAACACCTGTGCAAATGAGGTGGTCCCTCCACCTCATTACGCACAGAAACAACAACATATTTTACGAAGTTACGCATTAACTCTTTACTCTCTCGTACGCGCTAGTACGCGAATATGCCACAACTAAAATATGTACCGACTTCATCTTGACAAGACAAATATTTTCGCACGCGAGGCCGTGCAGATTTACCTGAATCAACGACGGTCGCGCCCTACGGGGGAGCCTATTATGACTCACGTTGAGGCTTTGGTGGAAATGAGGCCCAAATCAAATCAAATACAACAGCCGTCATTGCATAGTTAAGTCATGATAACCTATTTCAACACTGTGAAAACAAGTGTATCAATTTATGATATATTGGTTTGATTTAGGTTTATATTTTTATTATAGCTGTGCCCATACTACCTGACTGTTCCTTAGCAGTTACTTATTAGTATACTGACTTTTAACACTTCAAATGCAACTGGTTGTTGTCATCGCACAACTATATTTGAAACCGTATTTCCGCACTGTTAGGATGCTTCTGTTAGAATGACACACTGTTAGGCTGCAGCTCTGGTTCGTTTACCTTTTATTGTAGCGGTGCGTGTGTACCTGCCTGTCTTCATCAGTTTTCTAATGTGTTATTGGTATTACAATAATCAGCATTTTCAAATGAAACCGGTTTGCAGTAACAAAATCCGAGGGAATTTGGAGTGGGTAGTATCATTGCACTAAACTCTGAAACCATAAACCAATCAGCCACCATTTGATCAAGAAAGATTATGTCCGTGTTATGTTGTCAGTTTACTTATTGGGGAATTTGTACTGAAAAATATCTCAAATGAACTCAATTCCCTAAAATCTATCCCGCAATAAGATGTAACTTGCACTAACGCGCCTCCGACGATTATCAAATCAACTCAAATCAATTAAAATTAAAATCAAATCAATGAACGGGAGCACTACTGCCAAAGTTCAACAACAAGAATATATATAATTTTTGTATCTGTTATTACTCCAGTTCCATTTGAATAAAAAAGTAACAACAGATTATACAAACCTTTTTGTCTATGTGACATTTGCATCAATCATAATTAAGTTGAAACTTCTGTGACATAAAAACTAGGAGCGACTGTATAAGCTATTCTCTCTCTAAGGGTGCCCTCACGCCTCTCCCTCCTCCCCCGCGCCCCTACAACCGTTGTCAGAGCCGATCGTCCCCTACACCTCAACCGTATTTCAAGATGTTACTGGTATTACGATTTCCAACATTGTCAAATGTGGCCGGTTCTCTGTAACAAAACTACAAGTATCTTGAATCAGGTAGTATAATTGTATTGTACCACTTTACATCTTGCAACTTAGATTCGTGCTACGATTTCATAACACCCCACATAATGAATTGTAATTATTTTTTCGTCATCTTCTGATACTCCGCCGGTCATGTCTGGTACAAGGTTGGTGTCCAGGATTATGATATCATTCCTTTATTGAGAAGCAGATGGGAGCAGCTACAAGTTTGTTTAGATTCGCATTCAACCCAAATCCCGCAAAAGGAAGTTACCTTGCGCTAAAGCGCATCCAACGATACGCGCATCCGACTCTCATTTGTATTATTCCTGTTTTAATTCCGTTTTCGAATCGTCGACATAATTGTAACATCCCGCATCTAACTATAGTATTGCATTCATATATGCTCTCTACAAGAAATCACAAAAAATAGAACTCAAGCTAACGGTCCATATTCCCAACAGTAAATTCTAAAGCAGTCTAAGATGGTTCAGGCTAACCTAGAATGTGGCATCTGCCACACCTCGTACGCCTTTGAACTAATGGATTGCCAAAGTTCGTCTGGCTCTACCAGGACTTTGCGTAGCAGTAACTCAAATGGGGAATGCAAGGCATTGCGCTGTAAATTTTGTCAAGCGGCAGAAGAAACCAAACAACTGAAAGCACAAATCAGTCACGCCTCCGATGGCTCATCCAAAACAGAGACAGTCCACACGGATACCCGATTGATAGCTGTTGAATCAAAACTGAAAAACATGCTGAAACAATTTCACGAATTTAAAGATCTGATAAGCAGTGAATTAGCAGCAGTCAAAGAAACAGTCGAGGCCACCCAAAATCAAGTGACAGAATTCCAAATGCACCTAGACTCCGAATTTGCCAAGAAGCTTTCAGCTCTAGACGCTGAGACAAACGATTGTATTAAACCGATAGAAAACTCAGTCAAAGATAGCGAGGCACTGTTCTCAACTGTAGTTAGTAGGAGGCAGCCACACTTTGACAATGCAACACAGGTTTGACCACAATCTCACCGCTTCTGACCCAATACACGTAACCGATTCGATGTATTGCACGATGAAATGGACTCTCAGAATACAGAGGGAATTATTGTGATTGGTGATTACAATGGCATCTTTTTCAAATCAAATCAGCGAAAAGGGAGAATTCAACTGAAACTACTCGGCAAAGCTGATTTGAAAATCGATGAGGTCAAAGGCATAATCGCAAAGGAAAGGATTCACTCATCTAAGCGAATTATAATACAAGTCGGAGCTAAAGACGTGTCGCAGACGGAATCGACATGGAAAAGGTATGAAGCCATGCTAAACCACATCGTAACTTCACACGCGAACCTCCGTGTCACTGGCATCCTGTCCCATCCGAATCAAAGTAGATACAAGTTAAGCAAGATGATTTTACTTAACAATCGCCTAGCAACTTTCTGCAAAGCCCAGAAAATCTCTCTCTGATCATTGGGATACGATGATCGACCCAAACTACTATGACTGTAATAGAATCACCAACAAGGCTTGCATTAACACGTATGAACTTGATACCATCGGAAACATTCTTAATAACATCGGTGCTGGGCTTGCCAACGGAAATAAGTCAAAAAACGTAAACGATATCATACCAACAACTCCGCCAGCAGTGCCCGACGAAATGACACAGCGACCTCCGCCCGTTTCAACACGAGATACGCAACAAATACAAGTGCCCATCAAAACACCATCACAGGTCCTAGCAAAAAAGTTCCTGTCATCAATCCAGTCCGAGTTAGAGGCAGTAGTCGCAGCTACGCTAGTACATCCCGTATAAGCGAAAACGAAAGTCTTGGCTCCGACGCAAGACCTCAGAGTAGAAGCAAAATAAGTCAAGCAAATCAAGTCAATGTGACTAACGGTACTCTCAAATGTTACTACGGGAACGCTAAAAGTTCAGAGACAAAATCGAAGCATTAGGTATCCGTGCATTGAATGAAAGTATCGACATAATAGCAATCACAGAATCGTGTATGAAATTGAGCACCAGGCATTATTTAGGCGAATTTACTCTTCCCGGTTACTCACTATTCCACCAAGTTAGACAAGGCCGAGAGGGCGGAGGAGTGCTGTTTCTCGTCAAAAACACTCTGCAAATATTAGAAGTCACCATTCCAAACAATTGGTGCGACATAGTATCAATCCAAGTAGTCGGTAAACATATAAAATGTCAAATCACTCTCGTCTATCGCCCCCCTTAAAGCAAGGCTGCAGAAGATATCGATCATTACAACACCCTCGTCGATGTAGTCACAACACAACACAGTATTGTGCTTGGCGACTTCAATATCCCCGATATTGTTTGGGAATCAGACGAATGCACTGCCACCGGCCAACGTCTGATTGATTTTGCAGATGATAAGTTCATGACCCAAATGGCGAAGACACCTACAAGAGGAAGCAACATTCTTGATCTCCTATTTAGTGCAAGCGACTCTCATGTCACGAACGTCGCAGTAGGCGAACCACTCGGAACTAGTGACCACAACTGTATCCGTTTTTTGATAGAGCTTGAGTTGAAAACATCAACAAACTGCGAAAAAAGTCCCTAACTTCAGATTAGCTAATTTCGATGGCTTAAGAGAGTCAATGGTGTCAGCAAATATAACCCTCGGACAAGATGTTAATCAATCGCTTGACTATTTCTTGACTGCACTTTAAAATATCGAACATGAGCATATTGCGCGCAAAAACAGGCGAACAGCAGTCTATCAGCCCAAGTACTGGAAAGGAGAATTGCAACGCCTTCATTCACAAAAGAAAGCAAAGCATTCGATAAAGCAGAGACATCCACATGACAGCGTAGCAAAAAATGAATACAAAATTAGTGGACGAGATCTAATGAGGGTTCCAAAACGTAAGAAGAAAGATTATGAAAATGAAATGACTGCTAATACCAAAACTAATCCGAAACAATTTTTTAGTTATATTTCGAGCAAAAAAAATCAAAATCTGTATTAGGTCCTCTCGAGAACGGTGTTGGTGAGCTAGAAACGGACGACACCAAAAATGAGTGTTCTACTTAATGAATACTTTTGCTCTGTATTCACGTTAGAGAATCAGGATATTCCTAATCCTGAGGATATCATATCGGCAAAACAAATTGAAGCCCTCACCACAGTGAACTTTTCCCCCGTCGAAATTATTAAATATATAGATAAATTGAAAGTCCCCAAATCTCCAGGTTCACACCAAATTCATCACAGAATTCTTAAAGAGACTAGAAATGAAATCGCCGAGCATTTATCAAATATTTTCACCCAATCTCTCACGAATGGCACCTGCTCCTCTAAATGGAAAGAGGCCAATATTACCCCGATTTTAAAAAAGGGGACAAAAAGTGTCCCGGCAACTACCGTCCAATTAGTCTCACCTCAGTCATTGGCAAGTTGATGGAAATTTGATAACGGATAAAATTACAGAATTCTTATAATCGAACAAATTGATTAGCGATTGCCAACATAACTTTAGACACAACCGTTGCTGTCTTACGAATCTGCTACTCTTTTTTAGAAATATAATCGAAATTCACGACACAAAATCTCTAATCGATATCATTTACCTTGACTTTCAAAGGCCTTTGATAAAGTCCCCCACAAGCGCCTAATTAGTAAGTTGCACAGCATCGGTATTCGAGGCAAGCTTAACAACTGGATAAAATGCTGGCTCACGGACAGACGGCAGCAAGTTGTACTTAACGGAGCTTCCTCCCCCTGGGGTAATGTTACAAGCGGCGTGCCTCAAGGATCCGTGTTAGGGCCAGTTCTCTTTATAATATTCATTAACGATCTTGATAGCAACGTACTCTCAAACATTAGCGAGTTTGCAGACGATGCTAAGATCGGAGGAAAAGTGCAAACTAAACTAGAGTGTCAGCAGATCCAACTAGACTTGAACAAAATTGTTGATTGGACAGAAAATTGGCAAATGAAATTTAGTGTAGACAAATGCAAAGTTATGCACATAGGTCCTCATAACCCCAAACACGAATATTCAATGTCTGGAAAGAAACTCATCCCCGTCACCGAAGAGAGATTTTTAGGTGTCATCATTAGTAACGACTTGGAAAGCAGCAAGCAATGTAACGATGCTACCAAGAAAGGTAACAAAATGCTAGGTATGATATCCCACACTATCTCGTACAAAAACCAACACAGTATGCTCAAGTTATTTAATGCATTTGTTAGACCGCATCTCGAGTATGCCGTTCAATTTTGGTCTCCTACCTTAAAAAAAAAACGTTATTAAACTTGAGAAGGTTCAACGTAGAGCTACCAAACTCATCCCCTCGCTGCGGAATAAATCGTACGAAGACAGGCTTCGTGAACCCAATCTTTATTCGCTAGACAAACGTCGAGTCAGAGGTGACATGATGGAAGTGTGGAAGATTATGAAGGGTAAGGAAAACGTCGACCAAGCGAGCCTTTTCACTCTAGACACAAACGGAGTGACTAGTAACAATTGATACAAAATCGTTGGGAAACGTTTCTCACTCGACATCAAACGCAATTTCTTTCCACGTATAGGGTTGTCGAAGAATGGAACAAACTTCCAGCGGAGGTTGTAAACAGCAATACAATCGAAACGTTTTATTTGCGGCTCGATAAGTTCTACATAAATCGCCGATAAATAGCTAAGCCGTTCTGTTTCATGTTGTTACAAAATAAACAGAAAAGACACGCGAAGCTCTCTTAGACGATCTACTTCAGAACTAATCCTCCTGCTATCAAAAGGCCACCTAGTTTGGGCCAATAGCCCTGTTGTTGTCTTCCTACACTTATAAACACTTGTAAACACAATGTACTTTGTTACATTAATCAAAGAGACGGAATCGAGGATCTATCTAGATAGTTGCTCATAAATTCTTCATTTTCGTTAAAAAGTAAACAGGAATGTAATATTCCTGTATGCGCTAAAGTGAATACATACTACAAGTAAATATGAAAAAAAATTAACAGTTATTGTTTCTACACAACATGGCGTGTGATCTTAATTGGCTAGGTTCGTGCCCTACGGGATAGCCTCACTATAGCCAACGTCAGAGCTCAGGTGGAGATGGGCCCTTAATCTAATCTAATCATTACTATTTTTTGTGCTTGGTCTCTTCCAGTTCTCTTCCTCCGAGTTTATGTGGGTACTTACTACAAAATAATATAGCGGTCAAATTCTCTATTCTAATAACAAACACGCTCCTTTTGTACTTCGAATCGGACTTCAACTGCGGTGCACCTATTCAAACCATGGTAACGTTTTCTTTAAATGCGGATAAAACCAATGGAATATACTTATTGATGCACAGGCACCTGTCTAGCTAAACACCCACATACATTAAATAAACATAATACACCAACGATGTAGTTTTTATGGGTTACTTACTTGGATATTTGGAGGTACTTTGCTTTCATAGCTTGTCACAGCGTAGCTGCCACCTGACCCACAGCTTCGGGGACATTATCCCCTCGTGCTGTGGCATCAGCCTTTGAATGTTACTGCCACATTCGCCAGTCAGATCCCGGCTCGGCGATGCGTTGGAGGAGAGAGTTGTCATCACAGTTAGGGTATCTGATTAGAGGCACTTGTCCGATCTGTTTTTGAACCTCAAGATGCTTGCTGTGGCTGAGTGCCAACAGTCATCGTCTACACCATGTGATGCCGAGATGAACATTGATCTAAATTAGTTTATGTTATCAAGGCAGCCACCTAAACACGTCACCATTGACAAAGTGTTTAGTGATGTATGTTTTCTCGAAATACACAACGTGGTCAAACATTATTTCTTCCGGTATCGCTTGTTCTCAATTGTTTTTGTGCTTATAGTAATTTCCTTTCCCAAAAGTTTCGTCTGAGGTTTGGCAGATTTGGAAACTTTTGAGAAGAGTTGAGACATTGTTTCGGAAGATTGTATCAGCATTTAGACGAAGGTCCTGAATTTTTCATGCCAAACACTTGCTACACTAGGGACGTAGTTGGAACAGTACTTTAATGAGGCACTCATCGAATCTTCGTTTGGAAAGTTTTTTCCGTATCGTTCATATCTGTCTTGATGTGCTTCGTCTGTTAGCGGGCACTCGTTAGGTGTCGTGCCCCGTCTGTTTGCGGGCTCTCGTTGTGTCGTGCCCCGTCTGTTTGCGGGCTCTCGTTGTGTCGTGCTCCGTCTGTTTGCGGGCTCCCGTTGTGTCGTGCCCCGTCTGTTTGCGGGCTCTCGTTGTGTCATGCCCGTTTTTGGAGGATCTTTTTGTGCTGTGCCCCGTTTGTTTGTGGATTCTCGTTGTGTACCGTGCCCCGTCTGTTTGCGGGCTCGCGTTGTGTCGTGCCCCGTCTGTTTGCGGGCTCTCTTTGTGCTGCGCCCCGTCTGTTTGCGGGCTCTCGTTGTGTCGTGCCCCGACTGTTTGCGGGCTCTCGTTGTGTCGTGCCCCGACTGTTTGCGGGCTCTCGTTGTGTCGTGCTCCGACTGTTTGCGGGCTCTCGTTGTGTCGTGCCCCGTATATATTGAAGGTGTATATTATTTTATATGTTTATTCTATAATACTTATCTTGTATAAATCTTTTTAAGTATGATTATCAAGATCTGATTCAAGAAGTAAGGGTAAAACAAAACGAATTTCTCACCAAATTTAAACTGACAATGTCAATCCTGATCATTAGACTCTTCTTTCCTCATTTTTTCAGTATTTACAATTTTCCGTAAGTTGAACAAATCGACTGCTTTGGTATCAATTATGATTCTCATTATTCACCAGTCAGTTTTTGTAATAAAACACTGGTAATAATAATCTTCCTGGGCTGATCGTGGTAACAAAAAATTTGATTAAATAAAGAAACAATTGTATTATAAATTTCCATTATAAAGTTGAATTAACAGTCATTAAGTTGTTAATGGTTATGATCGTCGACATAACTCAATCCTCATCATGCGTCATTTCTATACTGCGAGTCATGTTACCTGGAATCTGTTGCCCTTCAAGGGTAACTATAAGCCTACTGGCAGTGATCGTCATCTCCCGGACCTGTTTGTAGCCAGGCTGTTAACGAAGAAGAAAAAAAGTCACTTGTCGGGCCAGTATACGAGCGTCCAACCAGTGCCTCGGTCCCCGTCATTGAATGAGGTGTGCTCTCTTCATGTTGAAGAACAGAACAAAAACAGAGCGGTAGACGAAGTTCGGCAACGCTTCCATGTGCGTGTTCGGCTACAAGAACAAGTGTTGGATGCTTGAGTTGGAGTTATATTGAAAAGAGTTAGATAAAACTGGTACAGGGTGCTCTGCATCAACGTTGTGATATAATTTGCGTAATGTCTTTATAAAGCCAAGTCCAAGCAGTGTCACGATACGTGCTTTTTATAGTGTGCAAAATTGTGGCGTGCTCTAAATAAGACTGTCAGGTCCAGCGGTGAGAATCTCTGTACTTATTAAACAAACAGCTGCAGCGCGTGACAGAAGCAGACATGGAGGAGCTGTGCCCGCAGGATAGAGCCATCATCAACTCCCTGTTCAACCCATTACTCCCCATCGGAGAGGCGGTCTCGGATAGAGCGGAGGGGGAAGAGTTCATGGGTGAGACGCCCTTACTGGCTTATAACATCTCAACTAAAGATGACACTGGGAACTAAAGTACCTCGGAGTTATTAATTTCACGTATCAAGTCAAACTTGAACTTGTGCGCGCGTGTTAGAAGTTACGCTGCATGGTTTTGTCTTCCTCCATCTCGGGTTAAATTTCAACTTCAAGAATAAAACAATATTCTGTATTGTTACTCTAAATCTATCTCGCTGGATTTCTGTTCGAACGAACTAAGAAACAAAAATTATGTATAACCACAGTATAGTGAAGATCGCGTTTAAGAATAATTAAGTATTGCTTTTAGTCAAGGGAACGGTCAGCATCTGCCGTACAAAAGTTGCAATGATTGCTAGGCATGTATATCATTTTGTATGACGTAATATAAAGAAACCTCTGGTATCGTATTTTTTTCTGCTTTGAATAGGCCTAAACAGTGATAAGTCAGCAAATAATTTCGCTATTTTGTACCCGATGTCCTAATTCATCAAACGCACATTGGTTGGGCTATGCACCTCGCAGTTCGTTCTGCGAGTGGGTGTTACTCCAGAATTAGGAAACACTGGTTTATATCTTTTCATAAGTTTTTTCTATTAAAAAAATTTCAGTTCATGCTTATAAGACATTATCTGTTTTTCTCTCCACCCGTTGTTAGAATTAGAACGGGGATGGTGAAGCAGTTACAGGACAGAGTTGATTCGCGTGTTCTGAGGTGGACATAGAGGTAGACCGAAGTTTGGGTGGATAGATGGCGTGAGCAGACGTTAGAAAGGAGAGACATGAGCGTGGAGGTAGCGAGAGAACGTGCAATGGATAGGCATGAGTGGAGAATGGTTGTAAGGGGATGATTGTTTGAAGCTGCCCTGACGTGCGCCGCCTTGACGTCTCGTTGAGAAACACTGTTGGACCCTGCTGCAGACACTGACCCTGAACCGCGTTCATGACGCAGTGTGTGTTGTGGGTCTACCTGCCGGACCCTATAGCGCAAAATGGCTGAGTTGTTTGACTGTGAGTGTATGAAAGGAGTGTGAGATACGCCTTACAGCCGGACACCCTATTTCCTGAGGTATTCTCCTGAGTGTCTGTAGCTGTATTGCTCTACCTCTTTCAATGGCAGGAAACGTCTTACACACGGCGGAATTTCCCATGGTAGGAGGGACCAGTCCTATTTCCCGTGCCATTATACAAATATCCTGAACTTGTTCTAAGTTTAATCATCCAATGGGCGGCAGGAGATGAACGTGATCTTCAACTTTGGTTAGGTTCCCCAATTTTTCCTTCCCTGTTGTATATTCCGTCCAACACGCTCAATTCTCCTATTTTTGGATGTGTTTTCCCGTTTTGTTGGCAGTGAAAGATGGTGGGCCAGGGGGCGAGGACGGCCGCAAGGCTCGGGAGCTAAACTCTGCGGGAGTGGCAGCGGCGGAGGCCGGGCAAACCAAGGAGGCCCTCGAGGCCTTGACTGAGGCCATCCGTGAGGCCCCAGACTGGGCAGCGCCCTACAACAACATGGCGCAGCTGTACAGGCTGATGCGGCGAGATGACGGTGAGTGATGTGGCGAGATGATGGTGAGTGATGAGGCGAGATGACGGTGAGTGATGTGGCGAGATGACGGTGAGTGATGTGGCGAGATGACGGTGAGTGATGCGGCGAGATGACGGTGAGTGATGTGACGAGAATACGGTGACTGACATACCGCGAGTGCGGTGAGAGATTCGACGTGAATACGGTGAGTGATATGGCATGAGTACGGTGAGTGGTGTGACGAGAGGGCGGTGAGAGATGGGTCGAGATGACGGGGAGTGAAGTGCCGAGAATAAGAGGAGTGGTGTAGCGAGTGGACGGTGAGTAATGTGGCGAGAATACGGTGACTGATGTAGCGAGAGGACGGTGAGTGGTGGGGCGAGAAGACAAAGAGAGATGTGGCGAGATGACGGTGAGAGATGCGACGAGTGGAAGGTGTAAGCTTGTGGCGAGTGAGTGATGCGACGAGAGGATGGTGAGTGGTGGGGAAAGAGGACGGTTATAGTTGTGGCGAGATGACGGTGAGAGATGCGGCGGGAGCGGTGTGGCGAGAATACGGTGAGTGATGTGGCGAGAGGGCGGTGAGTGTGGGGGCGAGAGGACGGGGAGTGATATGGTGAGAGGACGGTGAGAGATGTGGCGAGAGGACGGTGATGGATGTGGCGATATGACGGTGACTGGTGGGGCGAGAAGACAGTGAGTGATGTAGCTTGTGGAAGTTGAGTGACGAGGTGACAGGACGGTGAGTAGAGAGGCGAGAAGACGGTGAGTGATGTGGCGAGAGAATGGTGAGTCATGCTGTGAGAGGATGGTAAGTGGTATGGCAAAAGGACGGTGAGTGATGTGGCGAGAGGACGGTGTGATGTGGTGAGAATACGGTGAGTTGTGCGACGAGAAGATGTTGAGGATTGGGGCGAATACACGGTGAATGGTGGGCCGAGAGAATGGTGAGTGATGTGGCGAGAAGGTGGTGAGTGATGTAACGAGAGAACGACGAGCGATTTGGTGGGAGAACGGTGAGTGGTGGGGCGAGAGAACGGTGATAGATGGTGATGGGGCGAGAAGACGCTGAGTGGTGTAGCAAGAGGACGGTGAGTGATCAAACGGCGTGGAACTGTCAACGAGGATGTAATTGTTTTAAATGAAACCTAAACTACACTAATTTACATCACATGACATGACTTTTAAAGAACATCGAGTCAGTTAATATATATATATATATATGT
>SDVV010028326.1:0-11976 GCA_016164225.1 Gammarus roeselii | reverse complement strand
TGCCCTTCCACTTCTGCTCCACTCTTAATCTACCTTCCACCAGCAGATGGTCAGACACTCCTCCACCCTCCCCTCTCAACACCCGCACATCCAACATCCTCCCCACCACTCTCCTCGATATCAGCACAAAATCCATCAGTGCTCTCTCCACCACTGTACGATGAGCCATCCTTACCCATGTGTACTTGTGGATATCTCGCTTCCTGAACAAACCGTTCCCGACCACCAACTCCTGCTCCATACTCAGACCTATCAGGTTTCCTCCACTGTCTTTTCTACCAGGAACGCTATACCTTCCTATCACATTCTCCACCACTACACCTCCAACTCTCGCATTAAGGTCACCCAGTACAACTACATTGATATGACCTCCAAAACTCTCACTACACTCACTGAGGTCAGTCCAGAATTGCTCCCTCTCCTCTTCACTCTTCTCGCTGCCTGGTCCGAAAGCACTCACAAATACCCATCTTTCTACGCCTAACTTCACTTTTACCCACATCAATCTTGAGGACACCGCCTTCCACTCGGTAGCGCTACGAGCCAACAGGTCACTCAATATCAAAACCACCCCTTCTCGTGCCCAACCTTCATCCACGCCCGACTTTCTTCCACTTACCACACCAAACTCACATTCTCTCTCACCTTTCAATTTCGTCTCACTCAGCGCCAACACATCAAACTTCCTCCTCACAAACACCTCACCAATCTCCCTCCTCTTAACATCATTCGTGCTACAGCCACGCACATTCAGCGACCCTAACATCAGGGTTCGGAGAAGCGTGAGACTATCCTCACCCCGCTTGTCTTGCCGTCTTTGAGGAAGGGTTTCACAGAGAACGGGATTCCTACCCTCTTCGCTCCGCCTCTTTTAGTTGCTTTTTACGACACGCAGGGGTTACGGTAGCACGATTCTACTCCCGGCTACGGGGCGCCCTTTTAGTCGCCTTCTACGACACAAGGTGGATACGGTAACAAGATTCTAACGCCACAGCTACAAGGCTCCTCATACGACTCCCTTAAAGGTGAACATTGAATTATATTTTGATTGAACTTGACAAGAAATACTGATATGCCCAGGCTGGAACGACAATGACATAGGATATATAAATTAGGGTTCTCATTGTCCTGCTAAACAATTGGACTAAGCCTTAGTATTTCCACAATCATATAAAGACGAAAAGGCTATACCATAAAAAGGGCATGTAAGCGTAGCCCGGACATTCAAGTGTTACTTTTGCGTCTGCTTTACGCATTCGCTTTTGGCTTCGCTTGCAAACGGTACAACATAAAAATTAACATGGCCTTCAATGCGTACTTATAATTGGTGTACATTGGCGTTCCAGATCATTCTAAAGACAAGAATGTCAAATAAATGCTCGATATTTTGGTAAGGTAATTTCAGCGCGTTGCACACAACCCAATGAAATGCTTGGCCAAATCCGTCCATGTTCAGGTGTTCACGAACATTTCTCTAATAGCAGGAAGTGCAAGCTCAAGCCTGCCAGATAGACTGATAACCAGAGTAGTAGTCACAGCGACACCGGTCCGTACTGGTCTCGTGATCAGTGAACAAAGATGGTAGACCAGACGTCACACATTAGACCGAATACAAACTCCTCATCATGTCACACGATAGCTTATCCGAAATAACTCGGTACTGATAGCATAATACTAATCTACATTGTACCATCAATTATCTACATCAATATTATTGATTTGTTAGATACATAAAGAACTTCTTTGCATGTGACTACCGAAGAATATCAACTCCAAAATCGTCCATATAAAACTATGGACAGCATTCAATCATTAGGGTCGAAATATTACTAAAAATTGATCCATTTCTCAGTTACCGTCCCGCTGAGCTATTGTATACTCAACATTCTCGTAAAAAATGATTTATTGCACACATTGAGAGCAATCGTGAGTGTGAGGATTGAGACGAGTTTAATTTCAGCTTCATTTCCATCGGAGCCTTAACGCGAGTCATAATAGGCTCCCTCGTAGGGCGCGACCAAGTTCGCACGGCCCCGCGTGCAAAAATAGTCTTGTCAAGATGAAATCAAGTACATATTTAAATGTGGCATATTTGCGTACAAGAGAGTGAAGAGTTAACGAGTATCTTTGTAAATAAGTATTGTTATCTCTGTGTGCAATGGGGTGGAGAGACCACCTCCCTTGCACAGGTGTTTGGGGCTTGAACAGCTTTGTTTAGTCCTGTGTGTTTTCCGAAAGCGATAAGCTTTTTACGGAGAAGAGAGGAACAAATTATTGTGGCCCTAAAAATCAAATATAGTAGCCGCTACACAGGTATTGTTCGCACACATGCCCATCATTTCGGAGCAGTCATGTTTTATGTTCGACCTAATGAATGGTTGCATTTGTGGCTAGATCCCTAGATTATGCTTTTACTTAACCCCTACATCTTCTCTTCCAGTACATAGTTATCCCTACAAGGAGATCGTCAGCTGAAGCCTTTCAAATCCTGTTCTCCCACGCCCTCGGAGACGCTGGCAGCCCTTACTTCGTGGGTCTGGTGAGTCATTGAGACGTCTTTCTTGGGACTGGTGGCTCACTTGGCAAATTCTCCCTAGTGCCAGCTTTGACTCTTGGCCAGCTTTGACTCTTGCCAATATTTACAAATTTGCACAACAGTTACATTAGTCACCGCTGCTGTCGATGTTCATGATCAGCTCTTCAATTCTGGCTCAAAGTTGCTTGCATTTGTTAGTCATAGGTGCAGTTCTTATAGTTTTTTGTATCCATCAACTCTAAGTAACGGAATGCACTAATCCAGCGTTACAAGTATTATGCGAGCTAATCTGAGGCATGCATCGGAAGCGATTCGAGGGGCTCTATGGTTACGAGTGTTAGCACTCTTGATTAGTGTTGCTACACTTGACTGCATCCACACAATAGTTACGCTCTTCTGCAAGCCCCACTGACGCCCTGGGCTCTCTCCCGCAGGTCTCTGATGCCCTGAAGCCTTACTTCATGAACAGCACCGGAAATGCCACATTGCCATACTCCCCCACAACGACCTCGCCATTTGATTCGTTTAACAGCACCACCATCCTCACGACGACGGCGGCACCTGACCCGGACGACAAAATGGCCGAGTTTCTGGTATGTAACGAGGGTCTTCCTTCTCCTAAAAATTACCTCCTCTCTGTTGCGGTAGATAACTTGGATTTCATCTATTCGATCAACTGTTTATTGGTGAAAATGAAAGGCTATTTGTGTAACCCTCATGTAAGAAGCAAACCAAACACCAGTAACTGGTAATGCAACTGATGTGGATGTTTGTTACAGTGAACGAAGCATCCAAACTGAACAAATTATTGCGTTTTTTGTCTCGTTGAACACAGGAAAAGTGGTCGTTCGGGTATTTGGCGAATCTTCAATTGTTGAACGACTTTTCGTTTTTACGACTGTTATATGATTACATTTCTTTACCATTCTGTAATGAAAGATCTCGGGTTTCCCCTCAGCGTGGTGGCTCAGCTGCCCGAATTATTGTCCATTTGATCCGAGGCACATTGGCTAAACGTGATTGGACTCTGGCAAGCTATTGTTATTTTTTAGATTAGTGCTTAAGTGCAATCAAATTTTATCACCTTACTGGCCTACTTCAATGAATGATACCACCTTTGAGTAAGAGAAGCAGGTGTATTTTATGTCTAAACCTGGGTATTCATGCATAAACTTCGACATTCTGAGCGCAGAAACTTTTTCTTTGCACTAGCAAATATAATAATTAAATTGCACTTATACAGATACAGACACTAGGCTGCATCCCCCAGAAAGAGAGGAGGCCGATGGCTAGGCACACCTCCCACCCTCATACACTCGCATCACACAACTAAGCCCTTTTGTGCTAAAGGGTCCGGCCGGTACCCCCGCAACAAACACTCTGGGTCACTAGTGCAGTCTGAGGATCCGCGGTCAGCAGCAGGGCCCGACAGTTTTCACTGGTTTACCCCCGCCGCGTCATAATGACCGGCCCCCCTTTCCCACGACTCTCCCGACAGCGGGATGCTAAGGGTGGGAAAGCACATCAGACAGCAGAGCAGCGTCAAAATCAACCATTCACAACCACTCTCAACTCACGCCTGTTCATTGCACGCTCTCTCGCCACCTCCACATTCATGTCTCTCCTTCCTAACGCCGGCTTCACACTATCCATGCATCCAAACTTCGGTATACCTCTAGGCCTGCGACCACTCGCCTCCGCATTCATCACCCTTTTCACCAATCGTTCTTCATCCATCCTCTTCATGTGCCCGAACCATCTCAGAACACGCGAATCCACTCTGTCCTCAAACTTCTTCACCATCCCTGTTCTGT
Organism: Gammarus roeselii; assembly: GCA_016164225.1. NCBI lineage: Eukaryota > Metazoa > Arthropoda > Malacostraca > Amphipoda > Gammaridae > Gammarus > Gammarus roeselii. The sequence goes on along the minus strand of SDVV010028326.1, from coordinate 7,626 downwards.
TTCGAACCACGTCGTTGGTGATCCGGTCTCTCAGCGTTACTCCAGCCATGCTCCTCAAACATTTCATCTCGAAAACATTCAACCTTCTTTTCTCCTCTGCTCTCACCCCCCAAGCCTCAGCTCAGTAGAGCACAGTTGGGACAACCACACTTTCATACAGCCCTTTTTTTGCTTCCATCCCCAACGTTTACAGCTCACTTCACACCCCTCCTTCACTCGCGCCTTCACTTCAGTTTCCACTAGTTCAGTTATCTCCACATGGGAGCCCAGATACTTAAACCACTGAACTTCCTCCAAGAGCTCACCATTTAGGGTGACACTCATTTTGCTCGCATCGACAGTCCTCGAGCATCTCATTACTTTACTCTTACCCTCGTTCACTCGAAGCTTCCCCCTTTCACACACTCTACCAAACTCAGACACTAGCCTATATAGCTCCTCCTCTGAATCCGCAACTAGGGCCGTATCATCAGCAAATAGCAACTGACTCAACAGTTCCAAGCTACGACCCAGCACATTCGCATTCACCTCCCTGACAACTCCATCCATATAGAGATTGAACAGCCAGGGAGACATCACGCAGCCTTGTCTCGATCTCACTTTTACTGTGAACCAATCACTCACTCTGACACATGCTCGGCTGCCAGCATAGAAACTCTGCACCGCTTTCAACTGATGTCCGCCCACTCCATACAAATGCAACACCCTCCACAGCGCTTCCCTGTCAATCCTGTCGTATGCCTTCTCAAGATCCATGAAGGCCAGAACACATCCTTTCCTTTGGCAAGTTACTTCTCACAGACCTGTCTCACTGCTAAAGCTGATCGGTACACCCGCTACCACTTCTAAAGCCACACTTTTCCTCTCCAATTGCGCAGTCTGTACTGTCTCTAATCCTTTTGATCAGCACTCTCCCGTACAACTTACCAACCACACATAACAGACTGATACCTCTCGAGTTGCTGCATTCATTTTCATCTATTTAGCACTTTTATAGAGGAACAATGCAGGCACTGCGCCACTCAATCGGTACCACGCCTGCCACGAAACACAAGTTCAGTAACCTCACCAACCATTCGACAATTGTTACTACACCCTTCTTAAGGCACTCGGTCGCAACGCCATCCAAACCAGGGGCTTTCCTTGCTTTCATCACCTCCACTGCCTCCTGCACCTCTTCACTGGTAATGTCCGCTACAAGTCTTTCTCCCAAAACTGGCATCCGAGCACCACCACCCACAGCAACAATGTCATCCTCGACATTCAACAACTCATCAAAATACTCGGCCCACCTCTCCCGTACATCACCACTTTCCAACAACAACTGGCCATTTTCATCTTTCACCACTTCCTCCTTTTTGGTCTCTCCCATTCTCACCCTCTTCACCTCTTTCCAGAACATCTTTTTGTTCTTCTCAAAATTCTGTCACAACCGACTGTCCCACCGGGCATCAGCGTCCCTTTTGGCTCTCCTCACCACCCGCTTCTCCTCTCTTTGTAGCTTTCATAAGCCACCACCGACTTCACCTGCAGCCACTCCTCATACGCTCCTCTTTTCCGTGCCACCGCCAGTTTGACCTGCTCATTCCACCACTCGCAACCTTTCTTCCTGCACCCGCCCACACGGCGCGCACCACACACCTTCTTCGCACATCTCAGCAACGCCTCCCATTCTTCCTCCACATCTCTCAGGACCTGTCCTCTCACGTTGTAATATTCATCCCTCAATGCCTGCTGGAACTCCTCGGCTCTACTTCTCACATTCAGTCCACTCACTTTCACTACCTCTCTTCCTCCTCCCACTCGTTTGTTGCCCTTCCACTTCTGCTCCACTCTTAATCTACCTTCCACCAGCAGATGATCATACACTCTTTCACCCTCCCCTCTCAACACCCGCACATCCAACGGCCTCCACACCACCCTCCTCGATGTTAGAACAAAATCCATCAGTGCTCTCTCCACCACTGCACCATGGGTCATCCTTACCCATGTGTACTTGTGAATAACTCGCTTCTTGAACAAACTGTTCCCGACCACCAACTCCTGCTTCATACACAGACCTATCAGGATTTCTCCACTGTCATTTCTACCGGGTACACCATACCTTCCTATCACATTCTCCACCACTACATCTCCAACTCTCGCATTGAGGTCACCCAGTACAACTACATTGAAATTACCTTCAAAACTCTCAATACACTCACTGAGGTCAGTCCAGAATTGCTCCTTCTCCTCTTCACTCCTCTCGCTGTCAGGTCCGTAAGCACTCACAAATACCCATCTTTCTACGCCTAACTTAATTTTTACCCACATCAATCTGGAGGGCACCTCCTTCCACTCGGTAACGCTACGAGCCAACAGATCACTCGATAATCAAAAACCCCTTCTCGTGCGCAACCTTCATCCACACCCGACTTTCTTCCACTTACCACACCAAACTCACTTTCTCTCTTAACCTTTCAATTTCGTCTCACTCAGCGCCAACACATGAAACTTCCTCCTCACAAACATCTCACCAATTTCCCTCCTCTTTACATCATTCGTACTACCGATACGCACATTCTGCGACCCTAACAACAGGGTTCGGAGAAGCGTGAGCCTATCCTCACCCCGCTCGTCTTGCCGTCTTTGAGGAAGGATTTTACAGAGAACGGGATTCCTAGCCCCTTCGCTCCGCCCTTTTAGTCGCATTTTACCACACGCGGGGGTTACGGTAGCACGATTCTACTCAATGCTACGGGGCGTACTTATAGTCGCCTACTACCACACGCGGTGGATAGAGTAGTAAGACTAACGCCCCGGCTACAAGGCTTATGACTGAATGAAATCATGGCCGCTGCCACTGCCTACCCTCATTTGATGCATTCCTCCCCCCCCCGCCCCAGGCTCTGCAAGCCTCCTTGTACCTTTGCTGCTCCTTCATGCTGTTCGGAGCTGTGTTCTTCTTCATCAGCTGTTGCTTCATCACCAAAGACAAGGAGAGAGCAGACAGAATAATTGCAGGTATGCCTTTCCATCCTCAGCAGAATATAACTTACGGAGCTCTTTCTTAGAGGCCCTCATATCCACTCAACCTGTTGTTTTTGGGGCAGTTTATGTATACGACAGAACATTGACCTGACAGCTATTTGGCCTATGTCTAGGCATGTACGCCAACGGAAGACTTGCTTCCAGCTTTTCTTCCATAGAACAATGATCTTTGGCATTTGAGCTTGTGAAGGTTTTCTTAGTAAAGTAGTTTGCATGAATAATATTTATGTGGGCAGTAGAATCAGTAATGTAGTTGTTGGTCACGTCTGGGGTTGCGTTGCACATCTAGTTAAGACTCAATCCGCAAGAAATATTAACTACCTTCTGTTATTGCGTCTAACATTATCTCTTGTGTTGAATATTGACGTTCGGAGCACTAACCCATTAATTCTGAGCAATGGTGGCGGCGGTCACTCTTATCTTGTGTTTGTCTTAGTTTGTGCTGCCATTGTTGATTGACATGTGCTGTCTTAGGTCTGCTGTTGTTGTCTGTAATTATTGTTGTCCTAAGTTCAGTTACTCTGATTCCACATGAAAAATTTAAATTTTCTCATGTGCGTTGCCTGTACGTGCAGATAACAGTGAACTTAGTTGTGTTTGCCCAATATCTACTGGATTGAGGTAGCAATAACTATCGGGTCACTAAACTGTTCTAACGGCCCTATAGAAGAGAGCCTCTCTTTCCTTGATCAGTCGTGTCGTTCATCCCTCTCCAGCGCCTTCACTGCATCGCGCCCTTGCCTCATTTCCTAGCTCTTATGGGTCCTATTGACGCCAGTCCTGACACTCTGGCTGGCCCTGTTATTGAGCCTCATAGATGTGTGCGGCGAATGGGGGCCTCCAAACGCGGCCGCTTGCCTTCTTCTCTTCTTTTTCATGCCGGTGATTTGTTGCACATGTGATAGCTGCTTTGACGTTCAGAACAAGAAAAGATGTGCTTTAACGCCCTAAAAATCCGATCACTCTGATCTTATCTCTTTCATGGCATCTTTCGTGTCGCTAGCACAGAGTGGGACCACCGAGTTTGTTTCTTGTTACCCTGTTTTGGAAGCGCTAGGTGTATCTAGCTTTAAAACGGTGAAGGTTGCTTCTTCATGTATTTTCCGGTGACCTGTTTATTTGTCTTTTTCTGGATCACTAACAAGCTCTCATGTACACATGACGGAACAATCGATATACCTTGTACCATCGGTTGCACTGGCTGCCTGGCTGAGTGGCAACGTTCCATCGTTGGCACGTTGCATGCGGATCATTCAATTTGTTATTCTTAATTGCACTTGTATTCCTGTGAAGTTGTGCCTGGCTGAGTGGCAACGTCCCATCGTTGGCACGTTGTATTCGGATCATTCAATTTGTTATTCCTAATTGCACTTGTATTCCTGTGAAGTTGTGGCACGTTGTATGCGGATCATTAAATTTGTTATTCATAATTGCACTTGTATTCCTGTGAAGTTGTGGCACGTTGTATGCGGATCATCCAATTTGTTATTCATAATTGCACTTGTATTCCTGTGAAGTTGTGGCACGTTGTATGCGGATCATCCAATTTGTTCTTCATAATTGCACTTGTATTCCTATGAAGTTGTGGCACGTTGTATGCGGATCATCCAATTTGTTTTTCATAATTGCACTTGTATTCCTGTGAAGTTGTGCCTGGCTGAGTGGCAACGTCCCATCGTTGGTACGTTGTATGCGGATCATTCAATTTGTTGTTCATAATTGCACTTGTAATCCTGTGCAGCTGTCTTATGCCGTATCTTTTACTTCTTGATAAGGTCACCTATCTGTGCTTTGTTGTCACGTGTATTCCTGTGAATTTGTCGTAGGCCGTATCTTTCACTTCTTGATAAGGTCACCTATCTGTGCTTTGTTGTCACGTGTATTCCTGTGAATTTGTTTTATGCCGTATCTTTCACTTCTTGATAAGGTCACCTATCTGTGCTGTGTTGTTGTGATGCTGGGACGTTCGTTTGTCATTTACCATTGCCATCGAGAAGTATAAGTTTGACTTTCTTCCCACTATACCTGCCGTGGGGTTTGTGTGGTGGGCATCAATGAAGCAGTGTGTACTCATATGTGGTTGAGTAGGTTGATAATAGCTTTGTGTGTGCACTATTTCTGGTGTTTTCACGTGGGTTCCATGTTGGCAGTTTGCTGATACAAAGAAGGGTGTTAGTAGTTGCAAATATTCTAGCTGATGATTTTAAATGCTTTCATTTATTTATTAACAGTTAGGATTTCAAAATGATAAATACATTTAATGGTGTTGTTATATTTTTACTGTTTACACTTATTACTTTGGATTCTCACCCAATTTGAAACTGAACTATCCCCTGCGCAGTTTCTCTCCTGCCTGCAGAACAAAGTCCATTCCTCTCGACCATCTCGTCACTGCTCGATAGAAATGCTCTGTACTTTCAAGGCGCTTTTCTTTACCACACAGTTTGATTTTTACAAATCAATATGTTTGAAATTGATTATGCTCCCTTCCTTCCTCCTCTACACTTCCTTTGCCTCCAATTTGTCGTTGAGTCGTACCAGCCTTTTTCTCCCATTTATAAGCTTGTATTCTCATATGCCAGTATTTTCCTGGCCTCAAGTGTCCAGAGTTGTAAGAAGATTTGAGATGATAAGGAATGACTATTTAGAATTGTTCTCAAATTTCGGTCACTGTACGTCTCATCTCCCATTTATTATGTATTTCTCTTTGTTGTTTAACAGTTTGGTCAGTATGTTTCCAGCTCAGTACCTAGCCTCTGATCTCCATTGGTACTGCCCGTTGTAGTTCAGTCGCGCAGTGTTGTGTATTGTCCCTTACGATGTGGTGTACTGTAGCGGGCGTGTTGTTGTGTAGGTGACAGCACGAGCAGCAGCAGTGGTGGCGCAGAGCCCTCTAGCACGAGTGTGGGAGAGGGCGTTCCAAGCGACGGCAACAGCACAGACAGCAGCAGTGTGGGCGACGATCCCTCGCAACGCTTCGCAGATGATACACTGCCCGAGGCAGAACAGCAGGCTACCGCGCTACTACAAAAGGATGAGGTGCCCGAACAAGCCCTGGTTGCTGTCTAATGTACAAGCAGACCGGTACACCTATTCGGGATCGATGGGATTACATCAGTCCTGGACGCTGTCTGATGGGCCAGCAGACCACCGCACTACTGCTAAAGGTTTAAGAGCTCACACTTGCTCTGAGCGCTATCAAATGAAGCCAGTAGACTTGCGGTTCTACATCAGACATTGGGGTCCACACCAGTCGTGGACACTGCCCGATGCGGCCATCACATCAAACTCTTCTCCTCAAGAGTTTAACACCGACCTGTTACTCAGAACCCAGGGAGTGTGTTTCTGTGGACTAGGCTGCTCGTGTAATACGGGTGAAGTTGCTCATCACTGGCAACATGGCGACTATGGTTAAAATACCTGGGTCGTAGTCTCGCGGCCACTTCTACAAAAACATCATATTTTTCCTTTGTAGCGCTAGGATTGTATCCTAATTGTCACTTCTTACAATCGAATTTTTGTCTACCCAAGAATTCTGCAGTAAGCAGGTTTGTTCTGGGTACATCTCAATGACGTGTGTCGCTTGACACTACATGTTTCTCGGTAAATGGAACACCGCGTACCGTCTAGCAAAACAAGCTAAGAAATGAGGAACAAACATGTCGCTGTCGACACCAAACTGGTCACTGATATTCTGTGCGTGCTTTTGCTTGAGTGAATATTTGTACGATGATCCCTATGGAGTTGGCTGTATGGCCTGAGATTCCCAGTCCATTGTAAAATAGGGAACCGTTGGAGATGGCAGATACTGATTTTTTTTCTCCATTGCCTAACTGGTTTATCTCTTGCCAATCATTAGGTGGAAAATTCGTCACTGGCTTAGCTTTTGGCCTACTTATCATTGTTTTGTATCCATAGCGAGAGGCGGGATATTCCCAATTGTGTGCCTTTTAGCCTTGGCTGTGCAGACCTGCGCCGCCGCTGGATGGGCTGAGAATATGCACCTGAAGCAGACCTGAGTGCGCACCTTCCGACCAAATTTTGTTGCCTTGCCCCCTAGTCCACAACTTATTCGCACTGTCCGGAGCCACAAAGCCCAGTTCTCTTCACGAGGCCAAGCCAACCTTGTGCCCTGTGCGCATGGCTGTTGACATGCTATGGTTCCGTGTTCGGCTGTCAGCGGCATCGAGGTCCAACTTGCGTACGGGATAGATCTCTAGTGTTTTTATCAATTTGCCAATTGGGTACAATTCTTGTCGCTCTAGCTAAAAGTATTTCAAAAGGAGACTTCCGATGAAGGTATTAGAGCAGTGTTCAATGTAATATCCATCCACTGAAGATGTTGGGATATTTATCTTTCAAACAACGGTTGTGCTGGTAAAACTGTATATTTGTAGTACTTTATCATGTTATATATGTACAGGATTTGTGGTCGTAGCTTTGGAAATGTTAGCGTAAGTTTTTGCCCATTTTTATTGTTTATTTATTAGGGAAGTGAAGACCAGTTCCTATCATAGGTCGCTCACGTTGGAGTCATCGGTGGTCGGCAGCCGGTACGGCTCACTAGTGCATCAACGTCCTCATAGACTTATGCAT